>BOPN01006511.1:22500-25000 GCA_017312705.2 Penaeus japonicus
TTTGAAGGGAGCCCCAGTTATGTCCTTAGGTCTTGTCAATTGGGGTTCCTATAGCCTCAGGACGAATGTCCCTGACCCACGCTGATGTTTTACGGCTCAGGAGTACAGGCACCACCAGGCCACTTGCTCTACAAGGCCAAAGTGTGGTGTCTGTAGTCGGGCCCACAGCACGGAGGTGTGCCTCAAAGCAGGAAGGCAAGTAGGACACCACTGCTAAGTGTCCCAGCTGCCACAAAAAGCACCATGTCTGGAGCCTTGGCTGTTCTGTGAGGAAGGAAGAGGCTCTTCAGCGGCAAGGAGTCATTGCAAAACGACCAGACTTTGCTTCTGATCCTCCAGGCACATATATCCGGGGGCAGAACAAAGGGTTAAGGGTTCACCCCCCCACCTCCTAAGAGGAAGGACGCACCGCCCAAAGCAAGACCACTAACAGACACCTCCAACACAAAGGAGTTCCTGGCTCTGGTGGAGGTTCCAAGACGGAAACAGGACTTGATGCTCCTGCTGATGACAGTTGTCACGTGGTTGCAACAGCACTGGGGAGGACTAGTAAGGAGACAGAAAAGGCAGCCGAGGTCGCCATGACGGCAATGACTCAGACTGTCGCTGCTCTGAAGGAGAGGGAGGAGAGTCCTGTGGCCTCAACACTCACTCTAACTCAGAGCCAGACTCCTCTCCCCACAAACCTTGGGAGTTTGTGGGGAGGCCAAGACCACACTGGCAGAGCTTGCACCCAAACACTAAAGGTGAAGCCATGACCAACCAGGAGGGTCAAGGAACTAGGGCTTCTCCCCCTCCCAGGGGACCCAGCCCTACCAATGTCTCCACCTGTCCTGACCAGTGACGAGTCAAGTGAGGAAATCACGATCAGTGAGGAACTCACCAAGGAGTTGTCAGACTCCGTAATGTCTGAAGTTACCCATACATGAGCGTCGGACACTGAAACCGTCTATGTCGATGTCGTTGACGACACAGACTTGATTGACTCAGATTAACACAATGGCTCCTAATCTAAGCATACTGCAGTGGAATATCAATGACTTTTCCACAAGGAACACCCTTCTCCAAGCGATTGTGCGATCTCAGAACATTGATGTCATGCTCCAGGAAACTTTAACGGGGGATACTGTTCATTTCTCAGAATATCATCCTTTTGTGCTTTGTGCTTTTATGAGGCAAACTACCACATAGCTGTGGTGTTTGAGTCATGCCCCGAAATTGCTCTTCTCAACAACCTAAGCATGTTGGCGGGGCCTTTGTCACTGCAGCTTTGGTCGAGAGAATTAGATGGTCTATAGACAACACTGCCACGAGCGATCACAATGGGATAGTTCCCACCATATTGGACATTGGCCCAATACCCATGGCCCAGCACAATCCTCGATGGTAGGTTGACAGAGACAACTGGAGAGCTTTCCAGGAGGCCCTGGCCTGATACCTCAGAACCAGTGACTTCTTGCTCAATGATAATGTGGATGCACTTGAGGCCAGACTGGTAAATGCCATAGACGAGGCAGCCTCAAAGACCATCCCCAAAACTCGTCCGTGGTCCAGGTGTTTTAAAGACGCCTGGTACTACAATGATGAGGTTAAGGAGGTCAACCACAGAATCAGTATGTACAGAGAACACTTCTACAGACAAAGAACCCTTGGGAACCACGCTCTTTTGAGAGAGGCCCTCAGGGATGGTCAGAAAATTGCCAAGAGGGTAAGGTAGAAAATGTGGCTGGAGTGGTGTGAGTCCTTTAGCCACCAAGCTTCCCTTTCAAAGCTGTGAAACTGTATCAGATGGGCCACAAATCCCTCTGCCTCCGGGCAGACCCACCATGACCCGCGGTTTAAGGGGGTGAGACTGGCACTCAAGTTCTCTGCTAGAACAAGTATCATCAGTCTACTACCAGAGTTGAGGTATGCCAAGAGGAATTGCTTTCAGGCAGGTATGCCCTCATCAGAGAATAGGCAGTCGAGTCTGATGATGCAGATGCCATGTTCTCTCTGAGGGAATTACAGCGAACATATAAGACCAGTTCACGGTCAGCCCTGGTGTAACCCACCACTGAGAGCAGTTGTTATAACCACTCTTTGCCCTGGTTGTAGTTCGGTGATTAAGAGACAGACGTTTACGTGCCATGGTCTTTATTGTGGACTCTGCTTAACACAGGTTCCGGCCGTCAGGCCGGAATTCAGAGCTGTTCGCTCTGGTCTGTCTGTCTGACCTCTCTGTCCTGATCTGTCTTTCTGTCTCCCTGTCTGTGATCCTTACATGTCCTTAAGGACAAATCTTCAATCACTTTCTATGCCTCGGGGCTTCCGTTAGCAAACACAGCTGCCTAGAAAAGCTTGTGTTCCGAGGCGGAAACGAACACAGGAAGCAGGATGCGTCAGGTCAAGACACACTGCCATCGATATTGCATTGAATTAAGTAGACATACATGATCAATGTCTTGTGTCACATAATATCAATACCAGTGCAGGGTTACACCTGGGTTGTGATGGGATC
>BOPN01006511.1:32500-37500 GCA_017312705.2 Penaeus japonicus
AACATCGCGGTAGATGAAGTAAATAGGGCACTAAAAAGCATGAAAAAAGGAAAAACACCAGGAGAAGACGGCATTAGTGTAGATCTTATTCAAGACGCAGGAGAGATTGCGGCAGTAAAGCTGGCCAGTCTTTATAACAGATGTCTAGACGTCGGTAAAATTCCGAAGGCCTGGAAAAACGCAATAATAATTTTAATACACAAAAAGGGAGACACAAAAGACTTAAAGAATTACCGACCTATAAGCCTCCTCTCAGTAATCTATAAACTGTTCACAAAAATCATCACAGCCCGTACCACCGATACATTAGATTCAAAACAACCCAGGGAACAGGCAGGGTTCCGCAGTGGATTCTCAACTACAGACCATATCCACACACTAGCTCAAATAAGGGAGAAAACAAACGAATATAGGAAGCCCCTGTGTATGGCATTCGTAGATTATGAAAAGGCATTCGACTCGGTACAGATATCTGCAGTACTGGATGCAATTCGTAAACAAGGAGTAGAGGAAATATACTGCAGATTATTAGAGGATATATATAGAGATGGTACAGCGACCGTCAAAATCCACGCAGAAACCAATAAAATACCAATAAAAAGGGGTGTTAGGCAGGGCGACACCATCTCACCGAAGCTATTTACAGCCTGCTTAGAGGAAGTATTCAAGACTGGAAAGAGACTTAAGCAATCTAAGATTTGCAGATGACATTGTTCTTTTCGGTGAGTCAGCAGATGAACTACAACAATTAATAAGCGATTTAAATAAGGAAAGTCTGAAGATTGGCCTTAAAATGAACATGAGAAAGACTAAAGTCATGTTCAACAGTCGAACCCCAGTTAAGCAAATACAAATACAAGGCGAGGTACTAGAAGCAGTGAACGAGTATGTATACCTAGGGCAACTCATTCAGTCGAGTACATCCTGCGAAGCCGAGATAAAACGGCGAATCAGGCTAGGTTGGAGTGCCTTCGGTAAACATAGTAATATATTACGAAGTAGTCTGCCACTATGTCTAAAGAGAAAGATTTTTGACCAATGCGTCCTCCCCGTCATGACATATGGATCAGAGACATGGAGTACGACCAGGGCACTCGAGAGGAAATTAGTAAGCGCCCAAGGAGGAATGGAAAGGCTTATGCTAGGAGTTAGCTTAAGAGACAAGAAAAGGGCCGCATGGATCAGGCAGCAAACAAAAGTAAAGGATATACTCAAGACCATCAAAAGGAAAAAGTGGCAGTGGGCTGGACACATATATCGGAGACAGGACAACAGGTGGACAAAGAAAACAACAGAATGGGTAATACACGACACAAAGAGACCCAGGGCAAGACCAATGACTAGATGGCGGGATGAAATAGCAAAATTCGCAGGAGTAAACTGGAATCAGAGGACACAAGACCGGAATGACTGGAAAAGATTGAGAGAGGCCTACGTCCTGCAGTGGATTGATACAGGCTGATGATGATGATGATGATATATATATATATATATATATATATATATATATATATATATATATAAATGTATATATATATATACACTGTATATATATATATATATATATATATATATATATATATATATATATATATATATATATATATATATATACACGTGCACTCACATACATATATATATATATATACATACATACATGTATATATGCGTAATGATTGTCACTGATTTATCCCTAGTCATACACTTCACACTTCACGTATATCTTGCAGCCACAAGTGTAGCCCACATCTGTCGAGATGTTAACTACGGATGACCTTTACGAACTTTACAAGCTAGTGGAGCCTCATTTTTCATTATTTGCTTTTATATACATACCGGACGAGGTAACTACCATGCGGCCAACTCGTGGGAGTCATAATTCCACTTCCTGTTATGGCAACGGCCTTCTTAGGATATGGTCGTCCGTGGGGACAGATATACTTTTGAGCAGCCACACTTATTTCTCATCTATTTTCAGCTGTCCCTTATATTGGACCAGATTAAGTTCAATGAAGTTGAAGAGGATTTGCAATGGATAACGCAATCTTGACATGCTTCTTCCCATTCCACTTCCTTTTCCCGTTCATTGTAGCAGCGGCTACAATTATCCACATTGTTTCCATTTACCAAACAGGATCTATTGATACTCTTGGAATTGTCAGAAATATAGAAAACGTGCCATTCCGCCCTTACTTCACATATAAAGATATTACTGAATCTATGGTTTTATTGGCTTAACCCTTCACTTAACCCTTATCTTTTAGATCCCGATAACTTTATTCCTGCGCACCCTTTATCAACCCCTGCCCATGTCCAACCTAAATAATACTTTCGGTTTGCATACGCTATTCTGCGATCAATTGGGAGGAGTTAGTTCCTTAGTTATATATTTTCTTATCCTGCTTATCTGATCTTCTGAAGCCTTAGGTTGTATTCCCTTAAGCAAAATATATATTGATGTATAGATAGTATTGTCTTCCTTCTTACATGAATTGGGGCCGCCCTGCCGAAGATCATTGCCGCATCACGGGACAAATCCTGACCGCTCTTCATTTTTCATGTCACATTATCAACCCGCTCACCCATAATGTATGAGATAAAATGCTAGATTATTTTATTTGGCTGATAGGAAAGCACGTGTTTATTAAACTCGCTATAGAAATTAGGATTCCCTAATAGCATTTCTTAGCAAGTACAAGTATTATTACAAAACACAAACTTCACTTCTGAAAAGAAAAGAAAGTAATTTAATGCAACCGTAAAAATATTTATCAAGCGAGTTACATGAATTTATCGTCCCGAAATCGAGGTAGAATAGTACCCCCCCCCAAAAAAAAAAAAAAAAAAAAAAAAAAAGAGAAGTCTATCGCTAGCTTTCAGTAATATTAAGGATTTAATAGATTCCCTCTTAAATAACTATCTTAGTAAACTCATAAAAAAGGATTCTCGCTTATTTAGCTACGGAAATTAAAACACACACTCCTATATCCTGCATTAGAGCTAAATAGCAATTCAGACTCTCCTTCTGAGCGGCCAAAGGGGGTCTGGTTAGTCTCAGCCAAACATGACGCAAACCAGATCATAACCATCGAGAAAGTAAACCAAAACAACTAGAAATCACGGTGATATAATCTAAATAAACCTAAATTAATCATAATAGTATTAAAACCAATCTTGCCTCATGCGAAATCGCTTGAGCTACCGCTCGTAAACTTCCAAGTAAAGAATATTTAGAATTAAAAGCCATCATTTTATTATGGTTGTGTAAACTCCTAAGTTCTACAATCCATCAGCGCCAACTCGCAAGCTATTTTCAACCAAACAATTAGTGATACAAATAAAGATAAATAATAAGGAAGAAAGTTTGATTATTTCACAGTATCAGCAAAACCTGCAATAATTCTCTGTATCCTACTTTAATGGTACCTAATAAGAACGTAAAAGAAATCCGGACTAATAGGAAGTCTGCAATTTGTGTCTCTATTTATGCGCGCGCTCAGACACACACACATATATATAAATATATAGATATATCTTTCACGCACACTGTGCCGGATGTCAGACCCTCTTCAGAACATCAAGCATATTCCCAATGTAACACTAAGTATCAGGGCTGATGCCATCTCGGGAATATGGATGTGTCTTATTTCCTCTATTCTTTTGTGTTTCGCAACTTGAATAATTGCTGTTTGAGTGTTGTTTAGGAATGTTGACACAAACGAACAGGAAGCAATTGTGTCGAATAACTTTAGAGGGATGGCGGCACTTTCAGCATGTTGCACATCTTGACAAAAAACATTCAACAAGAATACCTTGGAGAAGCAGAGTTGGAGAGGACCGCAGTGAATCGAAGAACTCATCACCACCTTTTAGAATATCTATCTATCTATCTCTCTCTCTATATATGGGTCCTGGCATTCCTCATAAGCCTCACATAAGGCCTTCTCTTAAGCCACATAATTTATTATTAAAGTTGTGTCTCCATTTATTACGAAGACAACTTCTGATATTGGGCTTCAGTATGTGGGAGAGAGGAACTAGCCTCACAGGGCCAAGAGGCTTCTACTTTGGCCCTCTCATCTGCTCGTTCATAGGCGCCCAACACGAAGTTATCTTGTTACATGCTGATATCACGGGAAGCCAGTCTTGAGCCTCCCTCACCTTTGGATTTGATGAGATTTGATGGCTTGCAGTATGCTATAAAAGTTACAATATATAAATCCTAGTTAACTTGACCGCTGCAAAGACATCTTATAGTTCTGCAGTGAAAATCGAGACTTTCGTCGGATTATGAACTATCTAATCGGTACTAATGCTTCTATTTCAGATACCCAATTATACCTGATTCCAACAAAATTCAACTCAACTGGATTCGTTCAAGGAAGGATCTGGGGAGATCGAACAATAAAAATCTTGGAGAAATTAAAACCGAGATATTCCACAAGATTCCTCATTCTCCTACTAGAACACTAGGTATTCACAATGGGGGTGAAAAGAGCCCCATTTGTAGGATATTTGTAAGTCTTTGTAAGTTCAAGCAGTCAGAGTATTAAGAAAGAGGTTGATCTCCATCCTCAGCATACAATGAATGTGAAGGTGAACACCTAAAAGCCCCTGTGCAGGTCCTGACAGCTTCATTATATAATGAGTCTTGATAAATTCATAGCCAATTTGACTTTGAATAAACTTTGTGCAGTTCGATCCCCATGACAGGTGAGAAAGAACTGAGTGCTTTCATAATTTTTTTTAACTTCTTTTAATGAGAGGCAACCTCGTAAAACTTCAACACTTATATAAAGCATAGTGGGTTATACATAGATGGGAGATGGATGGATATTTCTTCTAGGGAAATGAATTAGCATGGTCTTGTTGGATGGAAACCTGAATTCTGTTACGTTGACCTGTGACTGCAGGTAGCCTTAAACATCCTGTAATCTTCCCCCTAAACAATACAGAGTAAAATCATTAACAGCCCTTGGAGCAACATATAAGGTCACACA
>BOPN01006511.1:52500-60000 GCA_017312705.2 Penaeus japonicus
AAGAGTATATAGGTAACTTCCATGGTGGTTGGAAGGCACCTGGTTAGACATTTCTTTTGTTGGGTCGTGTAGTGTAATGATTAGAAACCGGGATTGTCACTTTGTTTTTCCAGGTTAGAGTCTTGGTCAGGGAGGTAAAATATGTAGTTACTGCATTCTACCATTTTTCTCATATATATATATATATATATATATATATATATATATATATATATATATATATATATATACATATATATGATAAGATATTGTCACAGTAAGACTTTAATTCTCTCTTACTTTGGTGGTGTTTTACTTCTACAAATAACTGGTGAGTAGGATAACGTTCTTTTCCATTTTCCAGGAGTGTCTGATGCCCAGAAGCAACATGACATCAACTTCCTGCTGCACAAGATCTATGGGGATATCCGTGATGATGCCCTGAAGGCCAAGGCTGATTCCTTTGACCCGGAGGCTGATCTATCCCACTATAGTGACGACGGTGAGGCAGTGCATAGACTCATCAGAGATCTCAAGGATGACAGGCTTCTCCAACAGAAGCACTGGTTCTCTCTCTTCAACTCCAGGCAGCGTCACGAAGCACTTATGCTATTCGATGTCCTCATTCATTGCAAGGACTGGGATACATTCGTCAGCAATGCTGCCTACTTCCGCCAACGTGCGAATGAGGGAGAGTTTGTCTATGCCTTGTATGTTGCGGTCATCCACTCATCCCTGGCTGAGCATGTTGTACTTCCACCTCTGTATGAGGTTACCCCTCACCTCTTTACCAACAGTGAGGTTATCGAGGCAGCTTATCGTGCTAAGCAGACACAAAAGCCAGGTAAATTCAAGTCGTCTTTTACTGGAACTAAGAAGAACCCTGAACAAAGAGTTGCCTATTTCGGAGAGGACATTGGAATGAACACTCACCACGTGACTTGGCATATGGAATTCCCATTCTGGTGGCAGGACAAATACAGCCATCATCTGGATCGCAAAGGAGAGAACTTCTTCTGGGTTCATCATCAACTTACCGTCCGTTTTGATGCCGAACGTCTTTCCAATTACTTGGATCCTGTAGATGAGCTTCACTGGGAAAAGCCCATCGTACAAGGCTTTGCTCCCCACACCACTTACAAGTATGGAGGTCAGTTCCCCTCTCGTCCAGATAATGCACGATTCGAGGATGTGGACGGCGTTGCCCGAATTCGAGACTTGCTCATTGTTGAGAGCCGAATCCGTGATGCTATTGCCCACGGTTACATTGTCGACAGGGAAGGCAAACACATTGATATCATGAATGAGCGTGGTATTGACGTCCTTGGAGACATTATTGAATCATCTTTGTACAGTCCTAATGTCCAGTACTACGGGGCCTTGCATAATACTGCTCACATTGTGCTTGGTCGACAGAGTGATCCCCATGGCAAATACGATTTGCCCCCAGGTGTGCTAGAACACTTCGAAACTGCCACCCGTGACCCCAGCTTCTTCAGGCTACACAAATATATGGATAATATCTTCATATACAAGGACACTCTCCTCCTTATACTGCAGAAGAACTGACATTTGCTGGTGTTAGTGTTGACAGTATTGGGTAACGAGGGTGCACTAGAAACGTACTTCGAGGACTTTGAATACAATCTTATTAATGCTGTTGACGACACTGAAAAAATTCCAGATGTAGAAATCTCTACATATGTACCTCGTCTGAATCACAAGGACTTTGCTTTCAAAATTGGTGTTAGCAATAACAAGGGTGAAGAAACTCTGGCCACCGTTCGCATTTTCGCCTGGCCTCACCTCGACAACAATGGGATTGAGTTCAGCTTCGACGAGGGCCGTTGGCATGCTATTGAACTGGATAAATTCTGGGTTATGTAGCATTTTGTGTAATGTTTCATTTCCTTGCTTGTGTGTTATTAATCGTCCAATATGATCAAATGTGCTAGATATAAGTTCACATATATACGTGTTTGCGATTTTCCATTCTTTTTCTTGCTTCTCCACACCTCTCTCTCTTTAAATGTATATACATACACACATATAATTGTGTGTGTGTGTGTGTATGTTTACATATATAAAATCAAACAACCATAAAGATTTTCTTCTGTTGCTTAATTTTCATTTAATTTCAACAGTGGGCACTGAGTTACTGAAATCACTCGCAAATGTTCGGAATCCGCGGTGACTGTTCCTGATGTCCCCAGTTTCGCAACTCTCTTTGAGAAGACCAAAGCAGCCTTGGGTGGCGCCGACTCCGGACTTACAGATTTCGAGAGTGCCACTGGCATTCCAAATCGATTCCTTCTCCCCAAGGGTAACGAAAAGGGTCTTGAGTTCGACCTTGTTGTGGCCGTGACCGATGGTGCAGCTGACGCAGCAGTGGACGGACTTCACGAAAATACCGAATTCAACCACTATGGTGCTCATGGCAAGTACCCTGACAACCGCCCACATGGATACCCTCTGGATCGCAGCGTTCCAGATGAACGAGTATTCGAGATCTCCTAACTTTGGCCACATCCAAGTAAAGGTCTTCAATCACGGGGAACATATCCACCATGATTAGGAAATACCTTTATGCTAGATAATGGTATTCTTAATAGAAATGTGGAATATGATGTTTTGTTTCAAGGAGTGAAGATATGTAACTTGATATAACTTTATGGAATACAAAGAAAATGTTTCCACCAAGGCGTTTCCTTTCTTGATATATAACAGGATGTAGATGATATGCAAGCTAAATGAGACTCTACTGGAAGCGGGAATATTTAATTTCAGTTTCCACATGTATGGCTGGATTTAGACCTTGTGTCCTGGGTTAATTTTGGATCGGGTATCCATTGAACATGGAAATAAGATTATGTGACAATTTAAAACATGATTGATAAACCACATTTCTTCGAAAAAGAGATATAAATGTCTACAAATTAGGATGAGAAGAGGAGGTCTGATTGGTTGCAAGAATTATTTTGATTACAGTTTTCAGTTTTAAATGTAGACAATATTGATTCAATTTACTGGTGATCAAATAAGATATGGAGTGTCGGGATCTTGGGGAGAGGGGCTCTAACAAGGGGGGCATGGGGTAGTTGGCATATTTGCCCCTTATATATCCGGCCATGTCTACGCACTTCCTTGCAGGTGTGCGTTTCCCATTTCCTGTTGACATCAGTGACACGGATGAGGAGTATCACAATTTGTTGCATGGCTTCAATAAAGAAAGTTGATATAGACGAATCAAACCTAGAAAGAAAATCTAAATGAGACAATAAATATACTCTGTTCGACAGATTCATCTATATTCAATGATATTATATTAGGACTGTCACTCCTTTTCACATACCCAAACTCCTAATTTCGTTCAATTCTTTATGAGAAAAGAGAAAGAAAGAAAGAAGCTAGCAATTAATACCTATATTAGAAGACATTTATAAAAAAAAGTAGCCTTTGGAAAAACCAGCACAATAATCTAAATACAAACACAATCTTTGTGTCAAAAAGAAAAATATAGCATTTGTAGCGACTCGCATTCATGGCGTCTGTAGTGTTAAATTTTCATCAGTTACCTGACGTAATGTTTAAATTAAGTATCAATGCAAATGATCTCCGTCTTTCTTATATATATGTTGCTATATAATCTACAATGTGCTAACATTAGCACTAAATGTCGACGTATGTAAATCAGTTTCAGGCTATAATCCTAGCTGGCAGGGGCCGGGGGTTTAGATATTTAAAATAGCTTACGATATCGTAAGCTCACGCAGAATAGGTGAAATTCTATTCTTATGAAATAATACTTGTTAAGACAGTAGAGATAAACCAGATGTGAGTGTTTAAATATTTTAGATATATCTTTTCTTAGACCAAGATAATATTCTCTTATATCTAAATGCATGTATGAGAAACATAGACAGAAAGATAATACATATATATACATATACATTATATATATATATATATATATATATATATATATATATATATATATATATATACATATATATATATATATATATATATATATGTATATATATATATATATATATATATATATATATATATATATATATATATATATATATATTACTTATATATATGTCTGTGTGTGTGTGTGTAGAGATAAATATAAGATTTGATTCTCAAAGTAATATTCTTAAGGTGTATGAAAGGCATATTAACACATACTCACTCATTCTCTTTCTCTATCTGTCTATCGCTATCTCTCTTCCTCTCTCTTTATATATATATATATATATATATATATATATATATATATATATATATATATATATATATATATATAATATAAATACATATATAATATATATATGTATGTGTGCGTGTGTTTTACCGAGGTTACCGAGGTTATATCTATGTGAGAAAGATGGTAGAATGCAGTAACGCATTTTAATATTGAAATACAAATTTTACCTCCCTGACTTGACCTGGTGGTTACATGGCACCTGGTTAGATAATCCTTTTGTTGGGTCGTGTTTAGGACCCGGGATTCTGAATCTGAGAACCTGAGTTCGAGTCAAGGTCAGGGAGGTAAAATTTGTATTTCTATATTAAAATGCGTTACTGCATTCTACCATCTTTCTCACACATATATAACCTCAGTAACCTGATTTGGGACTTGAATTAGTGATTCCGTTGCTGCCGAGCACTCGCGGAAATTGTCCATAAAAATTCGCTATCACTGCTCTGCTAAGAGCACATAGGTAAGTTCCATGACGTCTCTTAAGGCGTCTGGTTGGATAATTCTTTTAGCGGGTCGAGTAGCCGATCATTTTCAGCACCTTGTCTGTCAATCTTACGGCGTGGGTTTGAGTCCCAGTCAGGGAGGTAAAATTTGTATATATATATATATATATATATATATATATATATATATATATATATATATGTATATATTTGTATATATATATATATATATATATATATATATATATATATATATATATATATATATATATATATATATAGGGTGTGTGTATATATATATATATATATATATATATATATATATATATATATATATATATATATATATATATATATATATATAGGGTGTGTGTATATATATATATATATATATATATATATATATATATATATATATATATATAGGTATCTATATATGTATCTCTATATCTATTTTAATTTACTCATCTCATCTATCTCCTAATCATCTCTATCTCTATTAGCCTCTCTATTCTTCCCTCTAGGGATGCATATATTCACGTAAATATCGGTACACCGATACCAGTATTTCTTCAAGATATCGGTATTATCGGCTACGGTATTTATATTTTAGCAAGTGAAGCCGTGCGCTGCCGCCACTCAGTCGCAGTGTTTTGCATCACGTCTGATAATTCCCCGCACGAGCCTCCATCCTTGCGTCATTCCTCATCTCGGGATCCTTCTTCACCTCAGTATCCTTCTTCATATTCCAAGCCCAAGTTTTCTTTAACGTACCTCCTCTGCTTCCCTCGCTTCCCTTCTCTTGCTTCTGTAACCTAATCCTGTCTTCCTCCCCTCATTATCTGCCATTTCCCTCTTTTTTTTTCCCTGCGTCTCTACTTCTATCCCTTCATAATCCACCATCTCCCTCTCCTTTTCCCCCGTCTCCACACCCTTGTCCTCATTCATCCACTCATCATCCGCCATCATCACCGCCACACAATGCTGATTCAACCCTCATTTTGTTCCATTGCGAGGAACACCCTGAGGAGGACGACTACGCTCAGTACCCCTTCTCTTTCACCACCCAGCCAGTGTTGCCACCCATTTTGTTTTCTTTTATTTTTTCCAATCTGTGTATAGATGTAAGATTTTGTTATTATGCGTTAATAGATTCTAGATTATAAATAGAATGCATTTAGAATACAGTATGATTTAATATACCTCAGGGTATGGTATTTGTAAAGAACTTCTGAAAAAAAAAAAAAAAAAACATTATTGTACAACAGGTTACATTTAGAATAGAGGAGTATGTAAGAACAGTAAGAGATTAGGTAAAGAATTATAATATCTCTAAAGACTATCATACTACTCTCTACCACTGTCAAAGAAACAATGCAGTACATTATAACAATGGGAGCATGTAAGAACAGCAAGATTATGTAAATAAAAAAGTCCCACATTATCCACACTATAAGCTCTCCAAAGATAATCATAATGCTCTCTACCAAGCCCAAAATAAATCACCAGAAATGGGTAAATAACCTAAATGAAAAGGGTAGGATTAGACCTTTACAGTTATTCTTAATTAACAATGCTAACACTCACTATATTTGCAGTTCTCGTTGAAGTAAAGTATACACTGTACAATTTACTGTGCTGTAGGTTTACACACGAATCACATATTTTACCTCCCTACTTCAACATAAATTTCCAGTTCTTATGATTCCCAATCAAAGACCTGGAAGTCACAGATAGATGCTTCTCTGAATAGCTGCTTAGTCTTGAGAAAGCCCATCAAACACTGTAAATTAAATGTAATTATTTAATAAAATCAGACAATCTGAAATGAATCACAAAATCTGTAGATCTCATGATTAATCTGTAGTGATGGCAACCTTGACAACAAGATACTGTTGCTACAATCAACTGCGAAGAACGATGTTAATTATTGAGATTTTCTGTTGGTGTTTAAAACACATTAAACTTCCACCTGTTTGGATATGTAGCACATAATCATCATGTTTAGATTTATGGCTAGAGAAAGAACGTTATAATAGGCAAGTTTAGATAACATAATTATTGGATAAGTTAAATATAATAATGCCTGGGAGTGTATTCAGTGTGCAGGATCCGAGTTTCACGAACCGAGGAATGTTACTGAAGTCTCCAGAAAGATTATCTATCTGAGAAGACTAAGAAAAAACAGCACGAGAATGGAAGTATATTGGATGAACTGGTGTTTCAGCTGCTTCCGACAATTGGTTAGTTGATGACTCAGAAATGTATAATATATATATATATGTATATATATATATATTTATGTATATATATATATATATATATATATATATATATATATATATATATATATATATATATATATATAATATGAAAATATACTAAATCCAAAAAGTGCAACGTAGAGACAAGTACAGTTTAGTTTCACGATAACAATATATCCTAGAAAATCAAAATACTCAAGAAAGACCTACAAAGGAATTCAGGATGCGCCAATTTTATAAAATAAAATTAATTATCAACATCATTTCAGGGACATGTACCCACCTGTACCACACATAATCAGGCCTATCTCAATTTCCACAGATAGAAGATAGCTTAATATGAACAATCATTTCGAGGAAGAATTTTACAGCAGGAAGAGTTGCAGGATGGCGCAATTTGGTCCCGACAGGAAGAGACATTTCAGCGAAGTAGGTCTCGGTAATTAGAGACAGTAGAAGGTAGCAGCCATTCTTCTATAAAAGCACTTGTCACCTCAGTACAAGATTTTGCATCAGTGCTGCAAACTATGGGAAATATAATGCA
>BOPN01006512.1:15000-17500 GCA_017312705.2 Penaeus japonicus
CCACAATCATCCCGTAACACAATAACGATAAAGATGATAATGATAATGAGGATGATGAAAAGGATAATGATAATGATAATAACGATAATCACGGCAAAAATAACATTAACGATAATAATGATAGCGATGATGATGATAATAGTAATAATGATAATAATGATAATAATAAAGATGATGATAATAATAATAATAATAATAATAATAATAATAATGATGATGATAATAATAATAATAATTATAGTAATAATGATATTGAATATGATAATAATAGTGACAATGATAATAATGATAGGTAATGACAAAAATAATGATAATTATAATTATGATACTAATGATATTGATGATAATAATAATGCTAGTAATGATAATGATGAGGATGATAATGGTAATGATAATAATGATAATGATAACAATGATGATAATAGTGATGACAATATTGATAATGATAATGATGATAATAATGATGATAATGATGATAATAACAATAGTAAGAAATACAATAGTGGTAATGTTATTGATGATGATGCCAGTGATGATGATGATGATATTAATGATAATGATATCAGCAACAAATAGAATGGGGATGATAATGATAATGATAATAATGATAACATTAACAATAACAACAAAGATCATACTGATTGTAATTATGATAATGATGATGGCGATAATATGGTAATATGATGATGATGATAATAATAATAAGGAATATAATAATCATCACAATACTACTACTACTGCTAATAATAATAACAACAATAATGATAATAATAATGATGATAATAATGATAATGATAATAATAATAATAACAATAATAAGGATGATATAATCATGATAATATGATGATAAAATGATGATGATGATAATGATGATAACAATAATAACTAAAGCAATAATGATGATAAAGATAGTAATGATATGTAATGATAATAGATCATTATAATGATAACAATGACTATATTTATGATAATAATATGAGGATATAAACAATCATCATCATTATCATAAAAAATGAGGATAATGGTAATCATCATTATGATAAAAATTATAATAACAGTAAAAATAGTAATCATGGTGATAATCATGATAAGAACAAGGATAGTAATAATAATGAAACTAATGAAATTGATAATAAAAATCGTAATAATAATAATCATAATAGTGATAATGATAGTGATGATAATAATAATGATATTGATAATAATGAGAATGATTACATTAACAATAATGATGATAATGATACTAGTAATGGTAATGTTAATGATACTACTAATAACACTAACGATGATCATTTTCGCAATAGCCATGATGATTATGATAATAATGATAATGATGATGACTATGTTTATGATAATAACGATTAAAATAATTACAGAAATGATAAAAGCAAAGGAAAGAATTCAACTGATTCTGACCAATTTATGACCTTTGGCCTCTAAAGCGGTTGCATTAGCGTGATTTATAGCAACACATTTTCGGGAAATCAAGCCCTTGTATTTTCCAGAAACTTAGAGACATGACCTAAATCGGTGCAGTCAAACTATAAATACAGCAAGGTAAGTTATGACACGGTCAAGATCTTATTTATCATAAAAAAAAAAAAAAAAAAAAAAAAAATCCTGCAAGTAAGTGCTAAGTTATCACGATGTTAGCGAATCCACTTCATGCAACACTGCTAAGAGATCATATGTATCGCTTAATACGAGATTCTCTTCGTTGCAGACGTAGAGGAGATATGAATTGTTGAAATTGCTGGATAGAATTGTATCACGAATAAAATGTTTATGTGTTTATGTTGACCAACTTGTTTTTTTTCCCTACAAGGCAATGGAATTGTCTATCTTTCACTTCCAAGCAGAAAGACAACAATATGCAATAAATGTCACTTACGAAAAAAACGTAATATAAACAAATGTTTCCGTTGTATATTGAAATCAGCGTTCCAGAATTAGTCAAGTTACGCCATCAAAACAGATTTTTTTTTCTTTTTTTTAAGTAATATGAAAATAGGGTTAATTATCATAACATTAACAGAGGCATCAATAATATCAACAGTGATGTTCACAACCTCCATAACACACCGACAATCATTTCTAAGACTTACCATCATCTCTGTCCTTTGTCTCCCTGTCCCTCGACGCCAAACCCAGGAGCAGAATAGAAGACATAACAACGCTAGAGTTTCGCCACACAATGGGACGATCAATCACGGGAAAAGCGGCCGCTTCAAAGGCGGGCCACGGTTGCTTGCAACACTTACATGATCCCCAACAGCTCGGCCATGTGGCGTGGCCATCGGGTAGGAGGGCTGTTATGAAGCCAAAACCTGTTGTTTTTTCAAAACATAGTCTTTGTATTTCTTCTATTATAACCAAGAAAAATTAAAGGTGGAGGGGCATTCACAAAAAATCTCTGAAATCACACACACACAGACACACACACACACACACACACACACACACACACACACACACACACACACACACACACACACACACA
>BOPN01006513.1:16087-18587 GCA_017312705.2 Penaeus japonicus
GAGGCTTGACGAACAATAACGTCATAAGCATTAGAATACTTCTATAAGGAATAGTTTTGAAATACTGAAATCCTTCCAATTTACTTGAAATAATATTTTTCAGAGTTCTTTTTTTTTATGCATGCCTAATTTAGAATCATTTTTACTATATTTTTCTTTTAAGGATTTAGGACAAAGTTTCTGCAGATGAAATATTGAAGTAAGATTTGACCTTTCTAAAATTTCATCACAATTCTATATTCGCAAGTGACACTTTCATTTGGAAAGTAATCACTCCTGTACAAGGTATTCCAGTCCAGTTAAAAACAAATATTCCATCACTGAAAAAGCTTATACTCATAAACAGGGAAGCTTATGTATTCTTAAGTACTCGTATAGAAAAGCTTCTCACTGACCCGTTCCCCTCCAGGAGAATCTTGTGAAGGTGAAGGAATGGTGGGATAATGAGGAATGGTTGGGCAAGCAAGACAACAAGAACAGAAGGATGATACGGGACGTTTGCTCCGACATGCTGGAACTCCTCAACTCAAGCTGCACGTGTCCTATTTTCCAGCTGACCCTGGAGCTGATGTTCTCAAAGAAAGCTGGGACAGGACAGGTTGGTGTCTTGGGATAGGTTTTATTTTACCTTTTTTCTGTTCTATGATAGTAGTATAATGTTAGTAGTTGAGTTTAGTAGTAGTAGCAGCAGTAGTATCTATATTTTTAGGAGTAGTAGTAATAGCAGTAGTAGTATAAGTTTGAAGATGTGTGAATGCAGCTCAAAATATAGATTCACCTTAAGGTTGACCATTTGGTAGTGCTGGAAAGAAAATGTTCTCCATCAGACACTTGTATAGGGTGGAGCCAGGGAAAATGTGATATGTTTTCATTACACTCTTATGTTATAGACATTGCATTTGACATTTATTTCATATGTTAGACAATACTGATGTATCATTGATAAATGGGAAATTACTGAGAAAAAAAATTGCTTTTGCTAAAATGATGTTAAGAAGTTGTTGGATAATTGTTTATGAGATTACTTTTGTCACTGCAGTTCTAGTGAAATCCAAATGTTTTAGTCAACTTGGCAAAGCTACATGGCATTGAATTTTGTAGCAGAAACCCATAATCAAAAGTCAGCTGACAGTCACTGCCTGGCTTAGGTCCTACATGTCTGTTTTATTGTCATTATTTTTTATTATTTCTATTTTTACTAATTTTTATCATTATTATTATTGGTAGTTTTTTGTTTTCAGTATTTTAGCTAATAAGTAAGTAACCCAATGGCACCAGATGGAATGCATAAATGACATTGCAAGATGGGCCTATATGCCATGACTCATTTGTGTAGTATAATCATAATTATCATTATTATCATCAGTATGATAAGGTGCTATTGATGAAATTCATTGGTCAGTAAATCTATCCTACTCTCTCAGTGTATTTCCCTTTCTTTGCTTGATACAGATGTCAGTAGTGTAGTATAGCCATAATCATGCCCTTACTGATATTACTTGCATTAAGTCAAATCCAAATTATCAGAAAATATGGTGTGTATAGTACAGTATCAGTCCATTGCAACCTTTCTTTATGCCTCACAATAAGGGTAAACTGTCAAATCCTGGATGATACATTCAGACCAACAGTGTGTTTATCCTATCGCATATATATCCTTCAAAGTTGGCCCTGTCACGCAGGAATTATAAACGATATCGACTATACTCAGACAGCCAAATCTTGTGTGTATGCCTGTGAACTTTTTTTTTTTCTTTTTTCTCTTGATATAGACCACTTGGTAGTAGGACCTTGTGAGTGTATTACTATTATTTTTTCTCCATTCAAAATACAAACAATGAGTTGAAAGATTTCTGAAATGTGTATGTATTTGAAAAAAAAACTTTTTACCTATGTTTTTTCAGGTAGGAATGATAGGAACCCTGTTAGTGTTCTCTGTTATTTCTCTCTCCATTTAGTATATGAGTTATTGACACTGAATTTTCAGATGTAATTTCAACTCAGACTGAAAATATTTTCCTCATCTATAGATTTGATTATCACAAATTAGAAAAAATGAAAAGGTTTTATTGATTCAGTGATTATGTTGTATATTATGGCTTATATTACTTATATTACCACTTTTTTAAGTTACTTCAATTAGCATTATACATGAAATCAGTTTCAACTCTAATTGTAGCTAATATATATAAAAAAGATAAAGAAGAGATAATTATAAATGATCAAACTAAAGGATTCTCTTCCATTTCAGATGATAAAATCAGTTTCAAGTGAAAGATGTGCAACATTAAGCAAGTTTTTCCAAAAGCTCCAGCCATTTGGGATTGAGAAATTGATAACGACTCATCTACTGTTAGATTGTCCGTCAGTGATAGTTAGTGTCTGTGAGAACTCACCTCTTATGAAGTACCTGCATTTGAACATAGAGTATGCAAAGGGAGAGATCCTGAGGAAGATTGGCCTAATCACACCCTCACTTGAGACAATCGTTGTTGTTGTC
>BOPN01006513.1:38587-46087 GCA_017312705.2 Penaeus japonicus
GACTAATCATAATAAAGAGATGAGTGACAGATTCTTCAAAACAGTGAAATGTAGTATTTACATTTGAACTTGAAACAAATACAATAACGATTTTTGAAAGGTGGTGTGAGGGAAACAATTCTGAGAACAGCATTCTGTGACAGGGGAAATGACTTGGCAAGAAATTGGGTTTTTCCTTTTGAATATTCACTCTGTAAATATTCCCTGTTTCTACTTTTATGGGAGTAGCTGTTACTTGACATTATAAATGCAGCAAAAGAATATGAAATGCTGATTGACAGAGGTTTCAGAGAACCAATTCTGAAAAAAATAGGATATTGTTTTTGTTTTTCCACATGTCTAAGTTTGATATAGATTTTTGAATTATATTAATATCTTTGACGGTAACCAAAGATCTTTATCTGTTACAGTCATTGATATTGAAAACATTTTTGATTTTGAGTATTTTATAATTTCATGTAAATATTGATATTAGGTATTGATATAGATTTTTGTAATGCCCTCTCTTTAATATCAAATTTCCTAAGAAGGATATAGACAGGAAATGTTTGTAAGGTCTACTTGTTGAGAATAATTTCATGGGTGTAAAAAGATTCCCACACTTTATAGATAATGGATATGTTAAGAAGTCATATGGTTAAAGATTACTTTTCTTTTTTAATTTTTAAGTTAATGAAAAGCATTTATTAAAGTGATTAGCTTTATCAAATGAACTATACTGGCCAAGTAAATAACTATTGTCTTGCAGTTGTTTAGATATTTAGCCTAATGTTCTCACCCATCTTTTTTGCTTAACTGTTAATTGTAATTGATTACTTTATTTATTGAATATACCCAAACCTGATAATATGGTGTGCAATTTGAAATTAGTGTAAATTTGATCAATAATATTGATCTGTATTGCAGGTTTTTTTTTTTGGTAGTGATCCTTTTGGTGATTTTATGTATTCAGTTTTGCCACATATCAATTTACAACTTTGTGTATGGAAGAAGGTAAGAATGCATGTACCTCTTTACAGGAATGTTATGATTGCAGTTTATGGAAATGATTCACAAGCATTTTGTTATCATGAGTAAGAAGTTTTGGCTTATTAATTGTTTCTTTTTACAGAGAACAGGTATAATAGGTCAGTCATTTTTAACTACAACCATCAGTTAAAATAGATATCCATTATGGTAAAATATTTTTTTTCTTCTAATTTCTTTTAGTGTAAATTGAGCTATGTGTTGAAATTATAGCCTGCCTTTTTCAGGGAAAGCAACTGCATGTATACTCACGTACACAGATTTTGATTGATATCCAGTTGTCACCTCATAAAAATGCCTGTTTGCAGGATGTTGTTACCAAGGAAAACCTCTGACGGTAGTGGGAGGACGTGGATTTGTATGGCCATGTATACAAATGATGCAAAGGTATTATTGGTAAACCTATAGTCATAGTGGGCCAATAAGGAGAGTCTGTGATCAAGGCATTAATATACGTGTAGTTCTCAATGCGTCTTGACTTGTGGCGTGAGCATAGTTGTTTATCACTTTTGAGCCCCTAATAGTCAGTCATGCAAAGTATTTCTTTCCGAAGGAGAACAAAATTTGTTCATGTGGCTTTACCTGTTTCCTTTTATTTTGTGATATGTGAAGATTTATTTATTATCATAATTGGAATTGTATGGTACTGTGATGTTTTAGAGTATTGAACTACTCATGGGGCTGGATCCTTGTACAGATTCTCTGTGGAGTTTCACCTGGTTTAGCACACCAAATGACTGTAATATAGTGCTTTGCCTATGTTTTTTTTCTTTCCTTCATTATTTACATCTTTTATGTCTTAGTATTAGAATGTTTTCCTGTTGGCTTTTTCCTTGGTTGTAGCTGCACTAGACAGACCATAGTCTTGTCCACTAGGCACCAGTCAGAAGGCATTGGGAATGTTGTGTATCTTTTGTGTGGCTTGATTCATTCAGTCTCCTCTAAGTTGTAAAATCTTTGGTTTTACCTTCCAAGTTTTCTCACCAAAGAACATTTCCAAACTTGGATGTGTAATAGTATTGCTAATCCAGTAATGGATTAAAGATCAGATTTTTATGACATCATCTATGTTAAATCTGTTGATAGATCTGCTATTTTATTTAAAAAGTGAAACCTGCTTCAGAATCAACTGAGGTTTTCCACTTAGGTTGTCAACTCAATTTTACAGTAATGTAGTTGATGTCTTTGTCCTTCTTACATCTATTCTTTGAATCTAGTCAAGATCAAGAGTATACAATATCCTTCAATATCCTTTAATATCCTTATACTCATTGCTTTTTAATACTGCTAGGATACTGTGGTAACACAAAAGGACTGCCTTTAGCCAGCTTCTGAAGAGCTCATTTGCTACCCTGAGGTACGCTGTCCTTTCTGGGCACCACCTCATACAGTTTTTTATACCAATAAATGCAGCCATCTTAAAGGACTCACATAGGAACCTCCTTTGTTACTTTATTATTATTACCATTAACTCATATTTTTTCCTTCTTAAAACCTGAAACCTCTTTTGTCCCCTAAGCAGATGTAATGGGAGATGTTTTTGAGAAAGTTATCAGCAGCTAGCAGCTGAAGGAGATCAGCATTATGTAAAAAAAGAAAGTAATAATATTTCTGAGCAAGTGCAGATATGATAATGTAATGGCTACATTACATAGTGATAAATTCTGTGAGAGGATAATGTAATCACTTTCCCTATTTAGTTGTTTTTGCCAAGATAATGCATTACAGTGTGTATGGTAGTAAACGTATGCTTGAGCCTGCTCTTTGTATGCTTATGTAAATGGATGGAGAGAGACATTTATAATCGGATTCATTTATATATAGAGTATTAACTCTGCCAAACTATAAGTTAGAAATTGCCTTATTTGCAGAAAAGTGTTGCTGTTACGAATTGTAGTAGGTGATAGAATTTTATAAATACTTCAAAAGCTGAAGTCTGTGATTTACTAGTTTTGAGTATGGAGGGGCCCATAGAGGGGATGTAGAAGCAGTGTTTTAGGTTGGATTTCTATTTTGATATATATTTATAGTTCATAGATATTATGGACTATGGTAGGAAGACTTTTCTCTTAACCCATCCCCGACGGGGGGAATTCTAGCCTTGAATGTCCAAATGCCGGGGCGTTCGAATTATTAGGCCTAAATCAATTGAATGGCTGGCACAATACTGTGCCGCCCGGCCACTGGGCTTTTGAATGTGCGGTACACATGCTGTACCACCCGTCCAGAGAGGGTTAAGCTGCCGTTATCTTGGTGGTTATTGCTAGGAAGAAAACCATGATGGATAAGTAGAGGGGTGTCAGTTAATATTTGTTTTGTTAGGGCACAAAAGTTTTTGTTTTTGCTTTTATTAGGAAGAGAGTGAGAATTTTGTGTGTGTTTGTATGCAGGTATATGCTATAGAGTACAAAATATTTTTTTCTGGGGATTTGCCATCTTATGCTGGAAAAAAAACACACCAAAAAACATACATTTTTGTGATAAGTTGAGGCTGATATTGTATTTTGAAAGAATATATTGTACATGGTTTACTTGTATAATTTTTATGTTTTAATAATAATAAGGAAAATATTTGTATTTATTACCATTGTATTTTGTTTGTTATGATTTTGTTTGTCTTTAGTATCTATTATGTGCCTTTGGAACTGAAAGTAGTAGACTTTTATATTTTCTGTACATCTTCTGCTGTCTCTTATTCCTCTTTATCTTCAATTGATCTAGCACTTTTTCCTGTTTTCTAAAAATATCTTAAAGAAACATATATCCTGCAGGTCTATATAATGATTTGGGAAAGTTGTTGCTGAGTGTGTGAACATTAGCAATTCTTTAAGTAAGTGTTATCCCTTACAGTAACATCAACAGAAATTGGATGAAGGAGTTTTTTCCCAGAGGATTGTTATATAGATCTCAGTTGTCCTTCCACCTATTGTATATGGAACACCATGTGTGGATGTAATGTACATACAGTGCAGTGGTGTGCTACAGGGAAAGGAAACTTCTATAAGAGTTCTATGTGGCTTTATTTTCTTCTGTGTTAAGATGTGGGAGTTCCTGCAGCATTTCTATACACAACTGTCAAGTTGACACCCTTCTTCTAGTGTGGGGAAATGACAGACGTGTGTTTATGTTACAGGATGTTGCCACAAAAAGCCTCTTTTGGTCCCTGGTGGACGAGCATTCGTATGGCCCACTGTCCAGCAAGTACAGAGGTATAAGATGAGCAGACTGGTTTTTTTTCCTTTAGCTTCTCTACTTACCTCACCACTCTTTACAAAACCAGTATTTGATTCCTGCCAGCTTCCTTGTAAGAAAGAACTCAGATACTTACATACTGAACCTCCTTTTGAAAGGGTTTGTGTAGGGGGCTTTGTTATGGTATTTTAACGAAGACAAACATAACGACTAATGGTAGTGAACTAATGATAGATGAAAGTAATTCTTATTACCTTTTTTTTTTTTTTTTTTTTACCAATTGAGTGGCTGTTGTTACATCATACCAAAATATGAGCTGTTGATCATTGTAATCCAAGGCATTGACATTGATTAGATATAATCCTGCTTTAACATTGCTGTTCATTACATTGATACAAATGTAATGTATATATTAAGTATCATGAAATTTTCTTGGCTGTTGAAAGTTGATGTATTGTGTTATTAGAATTATCGCCAATATTATAATTATTTATGTAGTTTTTTTTTAAATTGCCTTCATCATCATGATTATGAGTTGTGTTTTCATCATTGTTTATGTGATATTGATATTGAAAAGAATGATAATGATATTGATAATAATGATAATGATATTGATAATAATGATAATGATATTTATAATAATGATAATGATATTAATAATAATGATAATGATATTGATAATAATGATAATGATATTGATAATAATGATAATGATATTGATAATAATGATACTGATATTGATAATAATGATAATCATAACAATGATAATTATAACAATTATAATGTTATTATTTAAAGTTGGTGTACTTTGTTATTAGGATTATCACCAATATCTTGATTATTTATATTGTGTTTTATAAATTGCCTTCATCATCATGATTATGAGTTATGTTTTCATCATTGTTTATGATGGTGATTATGATAATGATCTTGATATTGATAAGAATGATAATGATATTGATAAGAATATGATGATGATAATGATGATATTGATATTGATAAGAATGATAATTATATTTATAAGAATATTATGATGATGATGATGATGATATTGATAAGAATGATAATGTTGTTGATGAGAATGATAATGATATTGATAAGAATGATAATGATATTGATAAGAATGATAATAATATTGATAAGAATGATAATGATATTGATAAGAATGATAATGATATTGATAAGAATGGTAATGGTATTGATGATAATGTTATTATCAATCAGAGATGTAAAGAATTATTATTATTATTATTATTATTATTATTATTATTATGATGATTTTTATTACTATTGTTATTACTGTTGTTATTACCACGTCATTAATATCATCGCTTATCATTGCCATCATCATCGCCATCATCATCGCCATCATCATCGCCATCATCATCGCCATCATCATCATCATCATCATCATCATCATCATCATCATCATCATCATCATCATCATCATCATCATCATCATCATCATCATCATCATCATCATCATCATCATCATCATCATCATCATCATCATCACCATCATCATTATCATCATTGCTCTTGTCACTCATTGCCATAGCTGTTGTTATTATTAATTAGGTTCTAGATATGGTTTGGGTTATGGTTATTGGTCTCATTGTTATCATTATTGTCCATATCATTGTTATGATTATAATTAAGTTTTTATGAAATTATTTTATTGCTGTTGATACTATTATCATTGATACTGCAAATACTGCTACTAAACCCTAGCTAACTTGTTAGGGCGTGTAAAGAAAAAGATTTACTTGGTTGGAAGTGGTAGAATAGAAGATAATGGAAATTTACATTTCATGAGGCAGTAGTACTTTTAAAAACTAATGCCTCGAGTACGTATATGCCTAGTTCATTATGTTTTATTTATTATACTACATATATTTAAGGAATGAAGTAAACTAGTTGAGGTCAAATAGGCCTACTAAATGACTCCTTGGTGACTCAGTGAAGCCATCTATTTCTATATAAAAATGAACAATAGCAAAACTGCAATGGTCAGTGAACATATTTATGCACTCCTGACATCAACAGGTCAAAATAAACACTGCCTACAGAAGTATAGCTTCCTAGCATCTTAAACCGTTCACGACTGGGCGTATTTTCATCTATTCCTGCTTCCGCTGGGTAGATAATAAGTGTGTGAAGCTTCATTCTGGGGTGTTTTTACCACTGCGCAAGGGCGCGATGAACTTGTCAGAGCGTTTTTTGCCCACCCTATTCTTATGGTTTGCTTGATTGCGTCTACAATGTAAAGGCATGTTAAGATGTTGCCTTGTTTGGAGGAGTTAATTTAGTCAAAAAACATGTTGCAGCAGTACTTTTCTAGTGTTATTTTATTGAACTTTGCTTGTATTCTTCACTTCTATGTAATAATACCAATGGAAAGTGGAAGCATTCTTTTATTGGTGCATCAAAAAAAAAATTTAATACTT
This sequence comes from Penaeus japonicus, assembly GCA_017312705.2. NCBI lineage: Eukaryota > Metazoa > Arthropoda > Malacostraca > Decapoda > Penaeidae > Penaeus > Penaeus japonicus. The sequence continues at coordinate 45,253 of BOPN01006513.1, forward strand.
TTTTTCCAAAAAGAAAAGAAGAACAATATAAATAATCATACATGTACCAATGAATACGTCCATGTACCTCTGACATGATGTGACATCATGGGTATTTGACATATTAGAAATAATATTACATTAGAATTTTATTATTTAATTTTATTTCTTGGCCAGTCACATTTGATTCTTCAATAGTTTTTTGACTCAAATCTTTTTATTCACCTAATCAGAAGCAGAAATTACCAATATGTCATTCATCAGTATTACATAGGTTTCTGTGACATCATTTTTTAAAATGTAATATCACATTTCATGACATCCGAACACCTTAACTAAAATAACAGATACTAGGAAATTACAAAAAATGAATTATATTTAAGAACAATCTAGTGTTCTCTTGATGATGTTCCAGCATGTCACAACTGCCCTGCCCGGAACTCGGCAAGAAAATACTTGGTGTTTCTAGATATCACCCGGAACTGTAGATATTTCTCGATCATGTGGTAGGACGTCAACTGGTGCGAATAAACTGAATCTTTTGCTGTATGCCATCAGACAAATTGAGACTGAATGATTTCACAATGCTTTTTATCTAAGTTTTCACAAGCATTACATGCAATTCTGCTAAACATTTAATTGGAATGTATCAGTTATATCTTGTGGTGTGACATCTTATATATACACCTTTACCTGCATTTGTTACAATGAACTCTGTTCAAGTTGGCTAGGCTTCAGTGGCAGTATTTGTAGCATCAATGAAAAGAGCACCAAGAGGAGTAACAAAATAATAACATGAAACTTTAATCCTTCGGGGACAGGTATTTTTTGCAGGGTCAGATAATTTTTGCGATGT
>BOPN01006513.1:60728-68228 GCA_017312705.2 Penaeus japonicus
TAAGGTAGAAGATATAGGTTATAATTTCACTAATTCAGGCATTTTACCATGTTGCAGAGACTACAGTGCCTTGCGAGATCATTTCCGTGCAGACCATTACCTTTGTGAAGAGGGAGGTTGCCAAGAAGAGCAGTTTACTTCAGTATTTCGTACCAAACTGGATCTACAAGGTATTGGATTTGATTATTTTTCAGTATGTTAGTTACTGCATTTTTGTTTTTTAGAATTTGTTGAAATCTTTGGTTTACACACGGATCAGTAGCTGTTCCTCTTTTGTGCATTCTAGATCATGCTTGAAAATCTAAAATCTTTGAATTCCATTCAGAAGAATGAGACTTAAGGACAGTGACTATTTATTTGGCCACAAATAGATTAAATTTTAAAGATTAAAAAGAATTAATTTACTGTCAATAGAATTACCTTAAAAATTTCAGACCTGAAATCCATAAAAATAACAAAAATAATAGATTTTTTCCAAATATCTGTTTACTGGCTTTTTCTTTAAAATATGATTCAGACTGCAGTTGCACATATAGAATACTACACACATCTTTCAATTTGTCTTTTAATTTGACTGAGAAACTAGATTTCCCCCTTACCCTCTCTCAGTGGGATCGGATTGTTCCTCATTTTTTTTTATTCTTCAATTTTTCTTAATTAACCCTCTCTCGACGGGTGGTACACCATTGGTACCGCGCATTCAAGGGCCCGTTCGCAGGGTGCCGGCATACAGCGTCGATCATTTAATTGATTTAAGCCTGTGTGTTTGAGAGCCCCGGCATTGCAATTTGCAAGGCTGGAATGCCCACGGCATGAATGGGTTAAAGAAAATAAAAAAAGATATTACATAGATAGAGACAGAATCATTTTCTCTTACAGCAACAATTCTATTGATATAGTATTTTAAATTTTGAGTTATAAAGTGGTTGATATTTTTTATTAATGACCAATTATGAATTTTTACCTACTACTAACCTCCTACTAGTCCCAGAAATAGCTTTCACGAACATGTTAAGATGACAAGTAGTTTCTTTCCTTAATATTAGCCATAATAGCAAAAAAATATAAATGATATTACCCGAGGAAAGAGGTACAGCAGATGCTTGGAGTCCCTAACGCTATATATCATAGATAACTGAACTTTCTGAATTACCTTGCAGCTCATATGGCACAGAACCACTCGTCAAACTTGAGCAAGCAAGCTGCCCGACAGGCACGTACGCTGGACATAGAATTCACTTTGAACCACCGGCAGCAGGACAGCAGCCGGCATGATGAAAGGGGGATGAGGGGAGGCCGAGGGGGGCGAGATGGAAGAGGAAGGGGAGGGAGGTAAGAGTGCTCCTGTTGTGGTTCGTTATAGAGAAAAAACATGTAGATGACATATACCAATAAATAGGTGGAAAAATGGATATACAGATAGGTTGAGTCATTGGAAAGTAGATAAGAAGTTAGAGAGATTTATTGATACACAGATAGATAAATAAATAAAGATATAGATAGGTAGATATATGCATTTATGAATAGCTAGACAGATGGATTGGTGAATGAATAGATAAGTTCAGAAATATATATATATATATATATATATATATATATATATATATATATATATATATATATATATATTATATAGTATATTGTATATAGTGTATAGTGTATAGTGTATAGTTTATAGTATATAGTACGTAGTACATTTTACATTGTACATTGCACATAGTACATAGTCTATAATATAATATATGATATATGATATATTATATATGATGGATGGTGGATGGTGGATGACATATAATATATAATATATAATATATGATGTATGATATATGATATATGATTTTATGCATTCCAGGCGAGATCGAGACAGAGATCGAGACTTTGAGGAGCAGCAGTTGCCTGACGAAATGGATGGCAGACCTCCTGTGACGCAACATTCCATCGACATCAACTGTGTGCAAGATTTCCCTTCCCTGAATGGCAGTGGACCAGGTTCAGGGGGGGAGGCTGGAGGAGGAGGGGGCAATAGGTCCATGGCGTCGCACTTGGCCAAACAAAATCGATTTACAGTAAGGGCCTCAGGGGGTAGGGGTCGGAGTGTGCTGGAGGAAGAGTTTCCTTCTTTAGGGTCGACCAGTGTCACAGTTAGCACGGCTCAGGCCACTGCTCAGTCCCCAACGTCTCCCACCACCTCAGTGCATCTTAAGGTAAATACGAAAAAAGCCACGAGGGACGGGCAGAATGCAGGTCAAAGGAGCAGCAATGTTTCGATACAGTACAATCGCACTGTCCCTGCTGCGGCAAATGGGCCTAAAGGCTCAGGTGCAGAAGGTGAGAGTGGAAATGGTGCTGGCCCTCGTATTGGTGTCATTTCACACAGCAGTAATATTACTCTTCGAAGTAAAGCTAATAACAAGGCAAAAAGCAAAGGGTTAGAAGAAGATTTTCCAGCTCTTTCTGTTTCTACAAAAACAACAAATGCTGGCATGGGGTCGAGTGGCTGGGGGTCGACAGCATCGGTACCTGCTCCAAGTGCACCAGCTAGTGCACCGGCTAATATTTCCAAAAATATGAAAAAAGATTTTCCAGCATTAGGGCCATCAGCTGGGGCCCCTTCCATTGCGCCTCCTTCGAAACCTGGAAAGAAATTAAATCCAAAAGACTTCCCTTCTTTAGCACCAAATCCTGAGAGTCAGACCCATATGAAAAATTATCATGGTCGCTCTAGTGTTACAATACCTGTGAGCAATGCATGGACACACACAGTTGACCAGGTGCCCAAAGCGGCGGATGGAACAGAACCTGGTTCCAAGAGCAAGAAGAAGAAAAAGGGAAGTAACAAGAGTGCAGCTGATGTTACCAGCAATAACAGTGCCACCTCAAATCAAAGTACTAATAGTAACACATCAAACAGTGTGTCAAATGGCCCTTCGAAACCCAGCGCCAAGAAGAAGCCTGTTGGTTTGCACAACATCTTTGATGATGACAGTGATGAAGATGCAGTTACAGTGGACCTAAGTATGGGGAAATTGGGTGATTATCAGTCTATGGCACCCGTAGCAAGCTCAAACATGAACATGATCACCAGTGACATGGTCAATGAGAGGAAAAAGTCTGAGTTGAAGATTGGCACCTTGCGGGCACCCCCTCCGAAGCTGGATAATGATGATGCTTTCCCGAGCTTGGGGGGATCGTTTTCACCGTCCCCGCTGGCCACTTCCACCTGGTCATCCCCAGCAAAGAACACTGCTCCACCGGGATTCACAAGTAAACCCAAGGTTCCACCAGGCTTTAGCGCAACAGACATGACTTTCACGAGTAGCTCTGGTGAGAAGTTTGCAATTTCGCCCACCTCTGAGGCTGCTGTGTCCACGTCAGCATTCACGGCCCAACCCACCACCACTTACACCTTCCAGCTGCCGCCACGGTTTGAGCTTCGCAACAAAAGGCTTATCAAGACAATCCATGATGAGTGTAAAGGAGACGAAGATAAGTTTGATTGCTTCAAGATGCTGGCCGGTCAGCTGCGCAGTGGAGACCTCTCTGGGCAGATGTATTACGAGCAGTGCCGGGAAGTCATGGGCAAGTCCATCTTTCACAAGATACTCCCTGAGCTTTTGGTTCTCTTACCTGACATCAAGAAACAGCAGGTTAGTATTGTTGTTTTCTTTAAATATGGCAGCCATAAATACCACCATGTTGATGGCTAACTATCATGGTCTTTCAGTTGCTTGACACAGCGTTAATGTTAGATAAGATGTAAAGAAATGTAACAAAATGTATCAAAGCCTTATAAACTCCTCAGTTATTAGCCAATTACACTAAAAAGAAGGCACATCACACACATCAATATTCCACAACATTCAGAAAGCATTTTAAATCAGATCTATGGGTTAGCTTTGTGAAGTAAGCCAGTTCACTCACTCTCACCCTCACCCTCACTCTCACTCTCACTCTCACTCTCACTCTCACCCTCACCCTCACCCTCACCCTCACCCTCACCCTCACCCTCACCCTCACCCTCACCCTCATCCTCACCCTCACCCTCACCCTCACCCTCACCCTCACCCTCACCCTCACTCTCACTCTCACTCTCACTCTCACCCTCACTCTCACTCTCACTCTCACTCTCACCCTCACCCTCACCCTCACCCTCACCCTCACTCTCACCCTCATCCTCATCCTCATCCTCATCCTCATCCTCATCCTCATCCTCCTTATCCTTATTCTCCTTATTCTCACCCTCACCCTCACCCTCACCCTCACCCTTACCCTCACCCTCACTCTCTCTCACACCCACACCCACACCCACACCCACAAAGAGGAAAGATGAAAGAAATGATGGCGTGGCAGAGGGCTAGGACATAAAGACCAGCTCTTTACTTCTTTGGTCTTTATTGCAGGAGGTTCTGGCAGCATACCGGAAAGTGGACGGAGGACGGGGTTGCTCCACCGTCTTCGCCGTCTGCGTAGTTTGTCAGCAAGTCCTCAGCCAGGATGACTACTCTGAACACATGGACAAGCACGACCAAAACGCTTCGGACTTCCCTTCCTTAGCCAAGCCAACCTCTCACCGGTTTCAGAAGTGAAATGCTGCAGGTTCAGGTTGCCACAGTTAGGGTGCGGGGGGTCTTGGAGTAAAGGAGAGACAGGAGGGACTCTCTCCCTTCCCCCTCTCCCTTTTTCTACGCTTAATTGGTGAATCACAGTGCTGTGTTTGCAGGTGGTGACGTTGATTTTCTTTTCTCTGATGTTTGTGACTGAATATATCATTTTTGGTCTCCCTCTTGTTTTATTATGTTGGAAAAAGTATGAATTGATGATTTGGGAAGGAATGTGGTAGGATGGTACAGTTACTTTCATTAAGCTCAAAATTTAGAGATATGTGGATCAGAATTCTGTGGAATTGTGGTTTAGAAGAACCTGGCTCATAAGAATGGATTTGTGATACTCATTCTTTTGTATAGATATATATTTATATATTTTTTTTGCTTTGTTTTATGTGCTTCCACATCATCATCTCATGATATAAGGCTCAGCAAACTTTCTTGCTCATTATAGATTGTGTTCAACACTTTAAATCTTGCTCAAGACTATATCGAAAGAGTGGAATGGGTTGTACCACTGGGACTAGGACAGTGAGAGTACATGGATATTGCACAGGTATTTGCATAAGTATAATTGTAGATATTACAATGGCAGTTGCATGTTTTTTATTATTTGTTATTATTTTGTAATGATTTCTTCAATATCTGTGAATCATATCTGAGTTTAATTGTGTGCTTTTCTATTTTTTGTAGATCTAGTTTTTTTATTTTTTTTATTATAGAAAAACACTAATTAAGACACTGAAAATACTGTCAATTTAATATGATTGATAATGATTGGTTTAGTATTGGTATTTTTGCCCTTTTTTCTTTACTTTTATTTTTTGTTTTTGTATGTACTTAATTGCTGTAATTGTTAGTTCCTTCATTATTGTTGTTTTTTTCATTCCTTTCTGTTTGTAAAATTACAGTGAGTAATTATTTGTTCCGTTAAATTTATGTCTGTTACTATTGTTATTAGTATGAGAAAAGAGGAAGTAAAAGACATTGGAAAGCAAAAAAGAATAAAAAAATGGTAGTTGGAAGAAGAATAGCAACACAGATGTTGAACAAAGTTTCCCATTTCCCAATGAGGGTGTTGAATTGTAGCTGAAATTATCATGATTTCTGCAATCTATTCAAGCCAGTTCTCTGTACCACCTGTGATTCTCATGAGCTTTTATCCATACTCAGTATATATCTCACTTAATTTCAAAAGATGGAAGAAATCAGAAAAATTGTTAATCTCACATCATAGCTTGTGTATAAGTTTATTGCTAAACTGCAAGATGCTAACTTGTTACTGTTGGATGTTGATGTAACCATTTCAGTCACTTGCATTTGTCTAAATCTTGTCAATTTTCTTTTTTTTTTTATATATATATGTATATATATATAATGACTGTGTTTATGTTGGTGGAGGGACAGCATTTGTCTGAAGGTGATACGGCCCAGGTGGCCAATGATGTGTTTGTAGCCTCTTACTCTTTACGTTTGGTTCAGTTGATTGTTGTCTCCCTACCTCCTCTCTCTTATACCCCCATCTTACCTTCCTTTGGCTTACAACCACTTAGCCTGACTGAGTTTGTTTACACCACATTCAGTCAATCAGTTTTGATGCTATAATCCCTGCTAATGATTTTGTTGACTAGAACCTCTGGTTAGTCCAGCCAGAGGCAGTCAGTCGGATGTGTACTCATTTTCTACCGATATATACACTCAAGGACTACATTGATCAGTCAGTGGAAAGAAAAAGATAAGGTGATGGAGGCCATATAATATTCATTTGAGAAGTTGATTTGCAATGAGGAAAATAACCAATGATGACATTGTAAATCGACTTTTAAGAAAATCTGAGTGTCTTGGTTGTGACTATCATGTGGATTATTTAATTTATTTATTTATTTTTTTTCTGCAATCATAAATTATATGTGTTTTTTTAGCAAGATGCTCTCAATACATCAGAAAGCAAATAAGTCAATATGAGCATTTTTCTCTACAATGCTGAAGTCAGTGTTATAATTGTCATTCAAATCTACAATCTATTTCAACCAGTGTATTTTTTCTCATTTCACACTAACTAACTTCAGATGCCATTAGAAGAAGAAAAAAATAAAGTCTAATATACTCTCCTGTATGTTGCTGTGAATTACTAATATGAACATGGAACTTTTTCTTATGGGAAAGATAATTTATACATAATGTGAAGTCTTTTATTCTATTCTCAGTGACCATGTTGCTTGTGATGATAGGAGAATAGCCATGATATGCAAAAATTGTTTGCCGCAAGCATAAATGATCAACCACAGAATACACTCCAGTTCAATACCTTGCTTTGTGTTGAGTGACAATTTTAGTTCTAAAAGCTTAACCCCCCACCCCATCCCCACCCCATCCCCACCCCACCCCCACCCCCACACCTTCAGAACATCAGGTCAGTGACCTTTGTTAAAGACTGAAAAGATCCAAGCCCTTGGGTTTTTAGGGTTATAGATGTCCTTGGATGGAAGAGAACTTTATGGTTTGAAAATCTTTTCTGTAATTTGCCTTGGTTCTAAGATCTAGTTGTCACAAAGATGGGCACTGTGATCTAATTCTTCTTCTTAAGAACTTGGTTTAGGATTTGTTTGTTGCGAGAATTCTTGCCATACATTTTGAATTTTTTTTCAAAGAGATATAATTTGTTACATGAATTTGGATCGAATTCCGATTTTTGCACAGATCTTCATTTTTAGATTAAAATTTAATTAAGACCTTGGCTCTATAATCTAATCTAAAACACAAATTTCACAAAGACCTTTGGTTCTAAGACCTCGATTCTCACAGAGATCCAGGTTCTGAAATCTGATTCTCACCAAGAGATTTCGAAGATCTTGGGGCTCAAATATCGCACTCCCTACATCTGGGTGTCCGTTCC
>BOPN01006513.1:70728-73228 GCA_017312705.2 Penaeus japonicus
GATTTATTTGTCTATTTCAGTTTCTCTTTACATCCTGACTTATTTTGCTCTTCACAGCTGTACAATATATCATTAGAAAACAGTTTCCATTAATAATCACATATATTGTCTTCCTTTCTCGTTTTTGTTTTGTATTTTTGTTTATCTTATGTCTATTCTAACGAGTTATTATTATGATTATTGTCTTGATTTCAATCATCTTGTCCATCATTATTTATTTATTCAAAGTATAGCAGACAAAAATCGTATCTGGTTGGTTTCTTGTTTTCTATTTTTTTCTTTGTTTTCTTTTTTCCCGTTCTTATGTCTTTTTCATTCGTTTTCTCAATACCTCTATTTCATCTCATCTTTCTTGTCTTTCGTGTTTTCCCCTCATTTCCCCCAATCTTTCTCTATCTCATCTCCTTATTCCTCTGTGTCTTTCGTAATTTTCCCAAATCTTCCTTCATTTTTTTTCCAATCCTTGTCATCCAATTTTTTTTTCTTTATTTTCTCCCAATTCTCTTCCGTTTTTCTTTCAATTTCCCCCAATCTTTGTCTTTGTCCGTCTTTTCTTCCTTGTTTTCCTCCCTCCTGCTACGACGTTTTGAATTTCTTTTTCCCGATCCTTCCATATTTTTTCCATCTGTTCTTCTTCCTTCTTTTCTTCTCTCCTTTTATCCTGGCAGTTTCATCTTCTCCCTTGTCTTCTCCTAATCCGTGTCCTTCTCCTAATCGCATCTCCTTTATTTCTTCCTTCTTTTCCTTATTTCTTCCTTTCTTCTTCTTTTCTTCTTCCTCCTTTCCTCTTATCCTTCTATCTAACTCCCTCCTTTCGTCCTCCTTTTCCTTAATCGTTTCCTCTTACCTCCTTCCCTTTCTTCCTTCTTCTCCTCACTCCTTCCATCTTCGCGCCTGCCTCTGACTTATTTTTCTTCGTTTTCCCTAATCCTTCCGTCCTAGTTCCTTCATTTATTCCCCGTCTCCCCAATCATTCCTTTCTATCTCTCGATTTGTTCCTTCTTGTTTTCCCTAATCCTTCGATCATGCCGCTCTATTTTTTTCTTTTTCCTTACCCCTTCCTAATTCTTCCATTCCAACCACTTCCTTTCGTCTCTGTTTTTACTTACTCCTTTCATCCTTAATTTTCTTTCTCTCTTTCTCTTGTTCTTTTCTGCCATCCTATTTCCATCCTGTGCCCATCCTTGCACTCGCCTTTTTATTTGAATTCTCCTTTTTTATTTTTATCTTCTTTTTTCCTTCACGCTTCTTTCTCCATCCTTCCATCCCACTCCCTTCCTCTCTCCTTGTTTCCTTGTTTTTTCCTTCCATTTATTCCGGAAACATTTCTTCTCACTAATCCTTTTCTCGAATTGTTTATTCTATCTCCTTCATCTCTTCCTCTTCCCCATTGTTTCCACTTCTCCTATTTACACTTTCTTTAATTTTAGCGTTTCCCATTCTCCAATCTTTTTTATCGCATCTTCATACCTTCCTTATTTCTTCCGTTTATTCTTCTCTCTCATCTCCTTCCCTTTTCCTTTTTTCTTTAATCTTTCCCTCTCGCCTCCTTCCTTCGATTCTAATCATCCTATCTCATCTATATCCTTCTCCCTCCTAATCCTTCTCTCTCATTCCCTTCCCTTCTCTAAACTTTATATCTTATTTTCTTTCTATCTCCCACTTTTCCCCTATTCCTACCATCTCATCTTCATTTCTCCCCACATTATCCCTAATCTTTCCCCCTCATTCTCCCTCCCTTCCCCCATTCCTTTCTGCATTTGCTCCCACCCATTCTCCCTTTTTTCTGAAATTCTTTCTCCATTCCTTTCTTTCTCCCTCCTTTTCCCTAATCATTTCCCCGTTCCTCCTTCCTTTCTCCCTCATTTTCTCTAATTCTTTTTCTGTTCCTCCTTCCTTTCTCCCTCATTTTCCCTAATCCTTTCTCCGTTCCCCATTACTTTCCCCTCATTTTCCCTAATCCTTTCTCCTTCCTTTTATTTAATCCTTTCTCCGTTCCCCTTTCTCTCTCCTTTTCCCTAATTCTTTCTCCATCCTTTTCCTTACTCCTTTCTCCGTTTCCCTTCCTTTCTCCCTCATTTTCCCTGATCCTTTCTCTGTTCCCTCTCCCTCATTTTCCTTAATTCCTTCTCTGTTCCCCCTTCCTTTCTCCCTCCCTAAATCTTTCTCCGTTTTCTCTTCCATTTTCCCTCCTTTTCCCTAATCCTTCCCTCCCATCATCGTATTTCCCCCCCTTTTTACCCTAATCCTTTCCCCCACTTTCTCCGTTTTCTCTTCCCTTTTCCCTCCTTTTCCCTAATCCTTCCCTCCCATCATCGTATTTCGCCCCCTTTTTACCCTAATCCTTTCCCCGTTTCCCCCACCCGTCCCCCCCTTTTATTTTATCCCAGCGCCCTCTTTCCTCCCCTTCCTCCCTTCCGCGTGCCTCCGCCGTGGCAAGATATTGGGGGCAAGCCAAGGTTAATCCGAAAATGTAATTTCATGAGCCATATTTCCCTCA
>BOPN01006514.1:0-2500 GCA_017312705.2 Penaeus japonicus
AAAATGTAAAGAAAAATATATCCATGAAGAAATGTCTAATGTAAAAACGTATGAAAATCTGCTTCTGATTGCATCTTGAATCATGCAGATTGCAAGCATAATTAATGATGAGGATGAGAAACAACATAAAAAACTTCATATGTTGGTATATAAGGTATGTTGTGTATGTACTACAGGGAAGTTAAAGTATGACATTTACATAGAGAAATATATAAACACATGCTCTCTCTCACACACACACGTATGAATAAAGATGTATATATGTATACATACACATTTATACACACACACACACACACACACACACACTCACACACACACACACACAAACACACACACACACACATATACATACAAATTCCTGTGAGCATAATCAGCAACCTACTGTTTACCTCCACGAAGTTCGCTCAGCAACACCGTTAATTGAGGCGAGTTCTGGTCTTGCTCGTTTAGATACGAAGACAAGAAAATGTTGCCGTAATAATTATTCCTCTACTCTCTCTGCAACAGATGCAACATTTGTGCTTGCAATGGAAAGGCAACAGGAAAAGGAGGAATGAAAATTGCAAGGGTGATAGTAGTCGAGTTTTAGTCGTAGCAACAACAGGGAAAATACGAATGAGTAATAACGGTGACAGCAATAACAGGAGGTAACAGGAATGATAGATTAAACGATAACTGTGATTGTGGTATGGCAGTATATATACCATAAATCAAAAAGACGAAAAGAAAAAAGTGAAGGAGAAAGTTAGGTAAAGAGGGAGGGAAAGATGGAGGGGAAGAGGGAGATAAAGAGGGAGGTAAAGAGGGAGGTAAAGAGGAAGGGAAAGAAGGAGATGAAGAGGGAAGATAAAGAGAGAAAATAAAGAGAGAGGTAAAGAGGGAAGGAAAGACAGAGGGAAAGAAAGATGGAAAAGAGAGAGAAAAAATATGGAAAATAGATAGAGAAAGAAAAAGAGAAAAAAAAGATAATAACCACACATGAAATTAAGACATCAATAAAGTACACACTAACAACAATTAAAATAAGAACCATCCCGACGATCAATAGAACCACAACAGCAATAGACACAGTCGTAAACAACAACAACACAGCAATAACAGGCAACCAGAGAGACACAAACCAACGTAAACAAAAGCCACGTGGATATCAGAATTTCCTTTTAATGAATCACAGTCCAGAGAGATCCGATAGAGAAAAGGAAAAGAAAAGAAGAAAAGGGAGAGATAAGAAAGAGAAATAATGAAAAAAAAACGAAAATAAAAAAGAGATGATAAAAAAAAACAGAAAAAAAGAAAAGAAAAGAAAAAAAAAGAAAAAAAAGAAAAAAAAGAAACAACAGAAATAACAAAAAACAAGAAAGAAAGAAAAAAACACACCAAAAAACATCAAACAATTCCATTTTTTAAAAATAAAAACAAATAAAAAAGACAACCCACAATGCAAAGAAGCCGAGGCAGACCCGCACAGCCTCCGTCATCCCCCAAGTTACAAGCAAGAGTCTGTGAGAATCTTACATGATATATAAACCTCGTTGAAGCCACGTAAACAAGAGTCTGGGAATGTCTTGGAGTATAAAGAGAGGAGAAGGAAGGCGTGAGAGGAGGAAGGGAGATAAGGAGGAAAGAGAATGGCCGATAAGGGAGTTGCAATTGAAGGATGGGAGACGGGGTGGATGAGATGGGGAGGAGGAGGAGGAGGAGGAGGAGGAGGGGGAGGAGGGGGAAGAGGTGGAGGAGGATTAAGTGAGGTAGAAGAGAAGGGGACAGAAATGGAGGAAGAGGAGGTGGAGGAGGAGAAGGAGGAGGAGGAGAAAGAAGAGGAGGTGGAGGAGGATTAAGCGAGGAAGAAGAGAAGGGGAGGAAGTGGAGGAGGAGGAGGAGGTGGAGGAGGAAAGGGAGTAGGAGGAGGAGGAGGAAAGGGAGTAGGAGGAGGAAGAGGAGGAGGGGGGGTTAGGAGCAGGAGGAGGAGGAGGAGGGGGAAAAGGAGAGAGATTAGGAGGATGAGGAGGAGGTAGAGGAGGAGGAGGGGGAGGGGAAGGAGGGGGGGGAAGGGGAGGAGGTCATTAAAAAGATAGGTGGAAAGTTAACGGAGAGATATCAAACGGAGAGCTGTGTGTGTGTGTTTGTGTGTGTGTGTGTGTTTGTGTGTGTGTGTGGTACATAGATAGATAGATAGATAGATAGATAGATAGATAGATAAAGATATATATATATATATATATATATATATATATATATATATATATATATGACTAAATAGTTAAAATATGAAACATTAGAGAAACATACACTAAGTAATGGACCCGAAATGAACATCGGCTGCATACAAAAAATTACGTATTACAAAAGCAAACAAGCAAATAAACAAAAAACGAGATTAACAGAGATAAGGATATGTTTGACTCCCCCCCTAAAACGAAGAAAATAAATGATAAAACGAAGATACGATAATGATAACAATAATTATATGAATCAGGAAAAGACGTAGAAGGAAGGG
>BOPN01006514.1:37500-40000 GCA_017312705.2 Penaeus japonicus
GATCAAGGATTCACTTCCGGAAGGACGGAAGCTGGGAGATGACACTCCCCCCTCGATCCTAGTGAGGAAGCGGGGAAGCCACTGTTTGTAACGGCGCTCTTGGCTAAGCATGTTGAATAAAATGTAAACCAATATTTTTTCTGTACTTGTACTATATAAAATAAATGTAATAAAAATGTATATGTGTGTCCATATAATATATCCATATAATAGGAGTGCGTGCGTGTGTTTATTAGACATGTGTATATGCGCGCGCGGTTTTGTATATGAGTGTGTGTGTCTGTGTGTGCGTGTGTTTGCGTGTGTACATTTCTATTCTCTCTTTCTATTCCCTTCACCATCCCTATCCTTCTCTCTTTCTCCCCTCGCCCTCTCCTCATCCACTTCTTCTCTCTTTCCTAACCCTTCACTCCCCCCCCCCCCCTCGCACCATTCCAACCCTCTTCTTCCTCTTTCTTCTCTGCCCGTCCCCCCCTCCTACCCCTCCCCTTCTCTCCTACCCCACGCCCCTCTTCCCCCCTTCCTACCCTCCTACCCCTCCCCTTCTCTCTTAACACCACCCCCACCCCTTCTCTCTTAACCCCTCCCCCTCCCCTTCTCTCCTACCCCCACACCCCTCCTCCCCCCTCCTACCCCTACCCACGCCCCTTCCAACCCTTCTCCCCCCTCCCTACCCTCCCTCCCCCTTCTCTCATACCCCCCTCCTACCCCTACCCACGCCCCTTCCAACCCTCCCTCCCCCCTTCCTACCCTCCCTCCCCCCTTCCAACCCTCCTTACCCCTTCCAACCCACCTCCCCCCTCCCCCCCTACCGCTTTTGAAGACCGGCGCCGGCGACAATAAATCATCCGGATACGGAAATTTATCGCCCCGTAAAGCGGCTGCCTTTGCCACTTCGCTTACCGAATGAAAATAATGATAATCGTTCTGGCAGATCGTAATAGCCCCCCTTTTCGAAACACACACACACAGGCAGAGAGAGAGAGAGAGAGAGAGAGAGAGTGGGGGAGGGGGGGGGGGGAGAAAGAATGGGGGAGTGGGAGGGAGATGGGAGAGAGAGAGGGGGGAAGGGGTAGAGAGAGAGAGAAAGAGGGGGTGGGGAGATGGAGAGAGAGATGTTGAGAGAGATGGAAAGAGAGAGAGAGAGATGGAAAGAGAGAGAGAGATGGAAAGAGAGATAGAGAGATGGAAAGAGAAAGAGAGAGAGAGAGAAAGAGAGAGAGATAGAGAGGGAGGAGAGAGAGAGAGAAAGAGAGAGAGAGAGAGAGAGAGAGAGAGAGAGAGAGAGAGAGAGAGAGAGAGAGAGAGAGAGATGGAAAGAGATGTTGAGAGAGATGGAAAGAGAGAGAGAGAGTGATGAAAAGAGAGAGAAGGAGAGAAAGATAGAATGAAAGAAAGAAAGAAAGAAAGAAAGAAAGAAAAAAACACATGTACCCGTTGGACCAGATAGAAATAGAAAAAAAAACAGATAGAAATAAAAAAAAAAATTAACAAAAGAAGGACGAACAGTCTAGAAGAGGCTCAGTAAAAAAAAAAGAGAGAGAGAAAAAAAAAAGGAAGAAAAAAATAAGAAGAAGCAATAAACGGTTTTGCATTTCCACCATTCCAACCTCGAGCGTGTGTTGTATGCGTCCTGTATACCGAGGTTCTACTGTATATATATATCATAATACACCTTTATGAGAGGTCGGCGCGCTACCGTGATTTATGATCCAAGGGATATATATCTTCCCTTCACCTTCCCTCCTCTTCTCCCCTTTTGTGACGACAGGGAGTTTAAGTTCCCCATTTAAAAGGTGATGAATCTTTATAAGGGTTATCCATTTTTTTTCTTTTTTTTTGAGATGGGGGGGTAGGGGAGGGGAGGGGAGAAGAGGGGCGGGGGTAGGTGTTAGAGGAGCGGGGGTAGGGGGAAGGGGAGGGGAGGGGAGAAGAGGGGGGTAGGGGGAAGGGGGAAGGGGAGGGGAGAAGAGGGGAGGGGGAGGGGGAAGGGGGAAGGGGAGGGGAGAAGAGGGGCGGGGGCATGGGGAAGGGGAGGGGAGGGGAGAAGAGGGGCTTGGGTAGGGGGAAGGGAAGGGGAGGGGAGAAGAGGGGCATGGGAGATGGGGAGGGGAGGGGAAAAGAGGGGAGGGGACGGGAGAAGAGGGGCGAGGGCAGGGGAGAAGAGGGGTTGGGGTTGGAGGAAGGGGAGGGGAGGGGAGAAGAGGGGCGGGGGCAGGGGGTAGGGGTAATATGTTCGTCTTTTAAGATAAGACTATTTTTTCCCAAAGGAATCTGAAAGGAGTTTGTGTTTAAAATCAATCTGAGGGTTGTGTAGCTATGCATATTTCATGACCTTGTCTCTCATGAATTATATGTTGTGTTTTTTTTTCTCTCTCGCTGTTTTTCTCTCTTCCTCTCTCTCTCCATTTCTCTCTCTCTCTCTCTCTCTCTCTCTCTCTCTCTCTCTCTCTCTCTCTCTCTCTCTCTCTCTCTCTCTCTCTCTCTCTCCCTCTCTCTC
>BOPN01006514.1:50000-52261 GCA_017312705.2 Penaeus japonicus
GGCGAAGAGCGAGTGAAGGGAAAGATGGCTGTCAGGATATAGGGGGACGCCGACCCGGGGAGGGAAGTCATGGGGTCAGACATGTGCATAAACATATTGGTATATGTATTTTTATGTATACATATATATATTCCACACACACACATATATATATACATACATATGTATATATATATATATATATATATATATATATATATATATATATATATGTATCTATATCTTTTTATCTATATATCTATGTAGCCATCTGTATGTATATGTATGTATGAACATGCATATGCATACAGAAAGAGAGAGAGAAAGGGAGAGAGAGGAAGAGAGAGAGAGAAGAAGAAGAAGAAGAAGAAGAAGAAGAGAGAGAGAGAGAGAGAGAGAGAGAGAGAGAGAGAGAGAGAGAGAGAGAGAGAGAGAGAGAGAGAGAGAGAGAGAGATAAACAGAGAAAGAGAGAAAGAAAGAAAGAGAGAAAGAGAGAGAGAGGGAGAGAGAGACAGGACAAGAGAGAGAGAATGAGAGAGAGAGAAAGAAAAGTACATATATGCATATAAATATACATACACTTAGATTCGTTATCCCTGCAATCTTTCCCAATCCCGAAAGGCAACCCATCAAACGAGACGATCCAGAGGTCCTCTTCCTCCTCTTCCTCCTCACACCTCCACCTCGCTATTCGACCCACGCCCCTCCGTCTCCGCGGCCGAACAACAAACACACACACGTGCTCAAGCAACAGAAATCGACCCTCGTTAGCCCATACAGGGAGGAGAAATTCAGGTCTCCGCGTTCCCAAGGAAACTTAAAATCCTACAGGAGTGCGGATTCGCCTCCAGCAGGAACTGTTGATTGCCGCCGAAGAAGTCCTGAAGAAGTCCTTAACGAGTGCTATGATGTTTCGTGGTCGGCATTAGATCCAGGTGGTGCAGAAGAGAGACACCCGGGTTGAGCTCCAGAGGCCTTTAGTATGTGGCGTGTGTGGGGTTCCTTGTGTTGATCTATAAATGTATTCATGTGTCTCCTCTTCAAAATGTATTCATTTGTGTATCAATTGCAAGTTTGTCATTGCGTCTCTTTGAAGGCTGCTGCTTTTGATCTCGCTTTTGATGTTGTGGTGCGCCATTTAAACGTATCTTTGTTATCTGTATCTGTATCTATATTCGTGTAGGTATTCATAACTGTATTCATATCTGTATATATTTATTTATGTATATGTCTTTGTGTATATACAGTACATACCTATATTTTTGTGTATATATTATGGAAGTATATATTTCAAAATAAGTATAGTTTGTAATAGCTATGAAGTTATTAATGAAATATATACTTTAATATTAGCAGTATGAAAGTATATTTTCTATAAATACTTTCATAGCTATTGCAAACTTTTCTTATTTAGAAACAAATACTTTCATATATATATATATATATATATATATATATATATAGAGAGAGAGAGAGAGAGAGAGATAGAAAGAGAGAGAAAGAGAGAGAGAGAAAGAGAGAGAGAGTAAGTGAAAGAAAGAGAATGAGAGATAGAGAAAGAATAAAAGGGAGCTATGGAGAGAAAATATATATATTGAAAGAGAAAGAATTAGAGAGAGGGAATGAGTAAACTGTTACGTCACCAGCACTGTGCATGTCCCACATACAACCACCTCAGTGGAACAACCTTCTAACACGATAATATATATGTGCAACGAGAACATTTTCTTTGCTTTAATATATCACGAGAAAAAAAAAAAAAAAGTTGTCCCCCTCAAAAAAAAAAAAAAAAAAAAAAAAAAAAAAAAAAAAAAAAAAAAACAAAAAAAAAAAAAAAAAAAAAAAAAAAAACATCTGTTGCAATACACTAGAAAACTCATCATATCTTTCAATTCCTTCCACTCCCCCGCCTTCACAAAGCTAAAAGGATGAATCAGAAGAAGAAGAAGGAGAAGATGAAAAGGGAAGAAGCGCTAGAAGATAAAAGGGAAACAAGCATTGCATAAAAGAGGTGGCGCCACTTTGAACAGCCTTTGAACAAGCCGCGAGAATGAGTATGACATTGTCTTCCCCCAAGCGGCAATTTGCGCTGTGAACGAAAAGCGCACAAAGGGTTATGCAGATCGGGAAGTGCAAGCTTTTAACACATTGGAAAATAGAAGAAGAAGAAGGAGAGAAAAAAGAGGAAAGAAAAAGAAAAGGATTGAGTAAAAAGAAAAAAATGATGGGGTTGGGGGGAGGAAAAAAAAGAAAAAGAAAAAGGGAAAAAATAATTTGGAGC
>BOPN01006515.1:2500-5000 GCA_017312705.2 Penaeus japonicus
GGGGAAGACATACACACACACACAGATAGATAGACACACACAGATAGATAGATAGATAGAGAAAGAGAGAGAGAGAGAGAGAGAGAGAGAGAGAGAGAGAGAGAGAGAGAGAGAGAGAGAGAGAGAGAGAGAGAGAGAGAGAGAGAGAGAGAGAGAGAGAGAGAGAGAGAGAGAGAGAGATAGATAGATAGATAGATAGATAGATAGAGAGAGAGAGAGATATACATACACACACACAGACAGATAGACCGATAGATAGATAGATAGAGAGAGAGAGAGCTGGAGATAAAAGCGAGAGCGAGAGAGGCGCGCTGATGGGCAGGTGTGGGCAGGACAGGTGGGCAGGTGGGCAAGGGACAGGTGAGGTAGACACACGTGCCCCTAACACACCTGCACGCACACGCAACTGCTCTTCGTCCTGTACTCATGGCCGAGTACATTTTTTTGAATACGTAATTTTCTCTCTTTCTCTCCCTCTCTTCCTTTCTCTCGCTCTCTCTCTCTCTCTCTCTATCTTACTAGCTCTCGCTTTGTCCTCTCTCTTACTCTTTATCTTTCTCTTTCTTTCTTTCTTTCTCGTTCTCATTCTTTCTCTCTCTCTCTCTCTCTCTCTCTCTCTCTCTCTCTCTCTCTCTCTTTTGTATATATATATATATATATATATATATATATATATATATATATATATATATATATATATGTATATATATATATATATATATATATATATATATATATATATATATATATATATATATATATATATACATATATTCCTATATTAAGTGCATTCCGATATGCGTAATTTTCAAAATGTAAATTGCATATATTGTAGCATGTAAGAACAAGCATGCATGAGCTCTGTGGATGCTGTGCCAAGCATATATCTCGAGTGTGTTCGTGCGTGCGTGCGTGCGTGTTTTTTTATCATTGTCATTAGTGAAGTGATAAAAAAAAGAAGAAAAATCCCTTGCTCTTTGTTCAAGTCAGCTTGCATCCTCATGAGTAACTTGATGATTATCATTATACGCGTCTCTCCTTGCTAGGGGCTACGATCTTGCAACTTGCCGCAGCTGGGGCCATCCGCGCTCACACACACACGGACGCACGGACACACACACGCACGGACGCACGGACACACACGGACACACGCAGACACACACACACACACACACACACATACACACATACATGTATATGTATATATATATATATATATATATATATATATATATATATATATATATATATATATATATATATATATATATATATATACACACATTTGCACACACGTACACACCATTATACATATACACCAACACACACACACACACACACCCACACTCACACACATACAGACCAATATACATACACACCGGCATACACACACACGCACACACACACGCGAGCGCAGCCTGAAGGACGACGGGCATAAGGTTGAAATTGGCGTACGCTTCCTCGTAGGATCTCGCTGAAGAAAAGTACAAGAACAGGAAGCAAATATTGTTCTGTTGATGAACATATCCTTAGATTCGTCATTTTTTTGAGAGATATTATTAAGATTCTTGTTTATGTAAAAGAGCTGAAACTATATTTGGTCGTCAGTCCTACCCGAGATTATATATAAAAAAAAGAAGAAAAAAATACTAATTGGCAACTTTCGAGCAGGTGCCTCTAACGGGTTTCTCTAAATATCTCACTGATTTTCAAACTGTTTCATAATTGTAAGGAACTATTTCTATTAAACTGTTAAGTCATCTGAACGAAAATACTTCTCCGAACATAAAGCTATGGATCAGCAGGTGTCATAGGGAAGCGTGCATGTGAGAGAAGACAGAAGAGACCATGACTATAAAAGCTAAATATTCTTCAATTAAACCACTGATTATCGCTTGGTCTAGAAAAGCTCTTTACGACAGTGATAATAACTATTGAATATACTATCTTATCTAAGATTTCATATATATATATATATATATATATATATATACATATATATATATATATACATACATACATATATATATATAAATATATATATATATATATATATATATATATATATATATATATATATATAGAGAGAGAGAGAGAGAGAGAGAGAGAGAGGGAGAGAGAGAGAGAGAGAGAGAGATAAATAGATAGATATGAAGTTATTTTGACTACGCAAGGTTTTGATTACTTTTACTACAACCATTATCCTTATCATTAAGCTCCTTATTTGATATTTTTGTCCAATTATACACTGATTTTTTTTTCCTTTTTTTAACAATTATTATTATTAGTGTTATCATAATCACTTTTATCATTAGTGTTATTATGATTACTGTTATCAATAGCATCATTTTAACAACAATAATGATAATGATTAATGATACTCATCATTATCATACTGATAAATGATGATAATAATTGTGACGATAAAAACAACTATAATAATAGCAATAATAATAATAGAAAGATAAGGGTAATGATAATGATAGTATCAATAACCATC
>BOPN01006515.1:17500-25000 GCA_017312705.2 Penaeus japonicus
TCCCCCCTTTTCCTCCTCCTCCTCCCCCTTCCAGTCTCCATTTTCCCCCCCTCCCTCTTTTCCTCCGCCCCTCTATCTCTATTCTTCCTCCGCCCCTCTACCTCTTTTCTTCCTCTCTCCTCCCTCCCTCTTTTCCTCCGCCCCTCTACCTCTTTTCTTCCTCCCTCTTCCAGTCTCCATTTTCCTCCCTCCCTCTTTTCCTCCGCCCCTCTATCTCTTTTCTTCCTCCTCCCTCTTTTCTTCCTCCCTTTCTCGTCGTCCTCCTTCTCACTCATTCTTCCCTCTCCTCCTCCTCCTTCTTCCTCTCTACTTTCTTCCTTCTCCCTCCTATTCTCTCTGCTTATTCCCCTTCCTACTTCGTAACTCTTCGTAGCTTTCTTGTCTATTCTCTCCATTCCTTCCTTCTTATTCCTCATATCTTCTTTCTCCCTTCTTCCCCCTTCTTTCTTTCCTCTTCTTACATTTCCCCCCTCCCTCTCCTCCTCTTTCCTCTTCTCCATTTCCCCCTATTCCCTCTTTTCTTTTCTCTTCCATCTTCTTCATTCTCTCTTCGTCTCCCTCTCTTCTCCTTCTCCCCCTTCCATCTTCTTCTACCTCCATCCCCCTCTATTATCTCCCTATCCCTCTCCCTCCATTTTGTCTCCTTATTTGCTCACTAGTCCCCGCCCTTTCCTCTTCTTCCCCCCCCCACCCCCTCACACCCTCCCCTCCCTTCGCCACGCTGCCTGAGTCACGGCAATCAGCACTAATTATCGTTTTTTTTTTGTATCATTAAGTCCTGTGTCTAATTACACTCGTAATTAAGGGCGTCGACGAACTGCCGTTTTGCGAGAGTCATTTCAGCCACGTTCCTGCACTTCCAAAGGGGGGTGGGGGAGGGGGGGGTATGTGGGAGGGCAATTGGGGAGGGGGAGGATTAGGTTTCAGTTTTCGGGGGTGTTGAGGAGTAGGTGGAAGGGGGGGGGGGAGGCAAATGGGATTTAAGGGAGAGGTGTCAAGGGTTAGAGGGGGGGGGGGGGGGGTAGGGAGAGCAAGAGGTTAATAAGCGGAGGGTATTATGTGTTATGTAGGGGTTGTGTAGTTATGGCAATTATGCAATAATAAGGTTTGCAACGAAGGTTTTGAGTGAAGTAGGCCTTTAAAACGTATAATGTAATGTATACACACACTTGAAAACTTTATAGGCATAATTTGAATATACCGTATAACATAAAATAACTTCTATGGTGGAAGCACTGTTTACCAGGGGGGGGGGGGGTTAAGCTCACAAGAAAAAAAAAATGGTAGTTATGAATACTCAGAGGTCGAAAAAGAGTATCTTCCAAAATGATTGTTTCCGGTGGTGGTTCAAGATGTAATGGTCGTAATTGGAGTGGTAAGGTACACTACTGGCTCCTGTTAGCAGTTTTAGGTTGAATGGTTGTTATATTTGTTAGTACGTGTTAGTTTAGATATGATTATAATTCTGATGTTTTTTATACAATGGTTGGTTATACAATATAATGGTATTTGATATCATGGTGATTCTTTTTTGTATCATCAAATGCGAGTGTAGTTTGTGTACCGGTGTAGTATGACGTATAGTTAATTTGTCGGTGTTTTGAAGTAATGGCAGATCGTCAAACAGTCTGTCATAAAATGATTATTCACCTAGCTGTACTACGTCTAACAAGAGTTCATATAGAGGTGCTAGATCTAATGATAGTTCATCCAGTCATAATAGTAGTTCATCTAACGGTCTTTATAATAATGGTCGTTCATCTAACGGTCTTTATAATAATGGTCGTTCATCTAACAGTCTTTATAATAATGGTCGTTCATCTAACGGTCTTTATAATAATGGTCGTTCATCTAACCGTCTTTATAATAATGGTCGTTCATCTAACAGCCTTTATAATAATAGTCATTCATCTAACAGTCTTTATAATAATGATCGTTCATCTAACAATCGTTATTTCAACGAACCTTCATCAAACAGTACTTCATATAAGCGCATCTCCACCCGCAACCTTCCCGACAACAGAAACCCCACGAAAGTAGAGAAACCCAGGCATTCGAAGGAAGCGAAACCAACCTACGCCATTGTGTTCTGTAATGATAACATCGAGAACCTCCATCTGCTCTTGTCATTACCGCGCGCGGGAGATTGAGGCTGTTAAATGGCCTTTAAAGCGTCACCCACCGGCGGGGAAGGAAATTCGGCGCCGGCAAATACCTATGAATGTTTGTAATTAGTTACATCCTGGTGAGGAGAGGAGATGGATTGGGGGGGGGGGGGGGGAGGAGATGGATGGGAGGGGGTGAGGGGGTTGAGGGGGTAGGGGTAGGGGGTGAGGGATGTGATGGGATTGAAGTTCTGGATGTGTTGTGAGGAGGTACTGGGTGGGAGCGAGGGAGGAGAGGGGAAGGAAGGGGCGGGGGGGGGGGGGGGGGGAAAGACAAGGCGAGAGAGAGAGAGAGAGAGAGAGAGAGAGAGAGAGAGAGAGAGAGAGAGAGAGAGAGAGAGAGAGAGTGTCTGTGTGTGTGTGTGTGTGAGAGAGAGTGTGAGTGTGAGTGAGTGCATGATGGTGAGAGAGAGAAAGTGAGAGATAGGGAGGGCGGGAGAGAGAGAGCAAAGGAAGAAACGAGAAAAATAGAGGAGGGGGGTGAGTGAGTGAATGAGGGAGTTTATTATATGCATTAGCAGGGAGGCTGGTGGTGGTGCTGTAGGAAATCTTCCATCTTATATGATATAGTTATGTCAAAAAGACACGCAAACACAAACACACTACAATCAATTGCAATGACATGCATTTCTGCACTTGAGAATGCAATTACACACACACACATGTACATATATGTGTATTCATGTATATATGAATATTTGTATATAAATGTAATCCAATTACATATAATACACGTATATCTATATTTATATGAATATAACACCATGTGACATGACACAACGCTATGCTAATGCAATTGATATAATTATATGTATATATGCAGTATGATCACAGGCTTGTAGAAGCATATCTCTTGGAGTGCTGATTACTCTGCGTGTCACTGTGCAATGACCGTACCTTTTGCAACATTTGACAAACAGGACGGACCTTACCACGACATGAATGTGGGATGAATTACCGATCAAAGCTCATTTCCATATATATAGGTTGGTAATGGTAGTCATGTCTCTTGTAAGTTTGAAAAGGGATCATTAGACAGATTAGATGTTATAGATAATGTTGACGAAGATGTAAGTTGTAGAGACATTACGAAAATAGTTTTATTTTGAGTTTTTAAAACACGCCTACTCTCACCCCCCCTCCTTTTCCCTCCCTCTCCTGTCATCTTTCTTCTCTCCCATAAACCCCCCTCTCCTCTTTCCTCTCCCCCCTCTCCTATTTCCTCTCGCCCCTCTCCCATAAACCCCTCTCATATTTCCTCTCGCCCCTCTCCCATAAACCTCTCTCCTCTTTCCTCTCTCTCCCCTCCTCCTCTTTCCTCTCTCCCCCCTCCTCCTCTTTCCTCTCTCCCCTCTCCTCCTCTTTCCTCTCTCCCCTCTCCCACAAGCCCCCTCCTCCTCTTTACCTCTCTCCCCTCTCCCATAACCCCCCCCTCCTTCTCTTTACCTCTCTCCCCTCTTCCATAAACCCCTCTCCTCCTATTTCCTCTCTCCCCTCTCCCATAAACCCCCTTTCCCCCTTATCCCCCCCCATCCTTCCCCTCTCTCTCTCTCCTTCCTCCCTCTCTCTCCTTCTTCTCTCTCTCTCTTCTCTCTCTCTCTCTCTTCTCTCTCTCTCTCTCTCTCTCTCTAAACAAAAGAGAATCGTGATCTGAACCCGTAACTTCATGGTGTCGCTACACTACATTACACCACATTACACTGTATTACAACGGATGGCTGTGACCTGCTTTAGAAATGTGCTTGCGTGTAAAAGCTCGCTTAATTTCTTATTGCTTTTGAGTGCGTGTTACCCCCTTGGAGCTGGGTACAGTGTCATAAAGCTATTTTATCTTGTTTTTGTTTTCTTTGTTATTTATTTATTTATTTTTGGTTGGGGGTGAGAGGCAGGGGTGGGGGTTGGGTGGGGGGATGGGGGGGTTAAGTGATGATGGGCATTTTGTTCTATTTTTTATTTTATACTTATATTTTATATTATTTTAGTTTTTTTTTCGTTTTTAATTGCTCTGACTGCGTGTGATTAGATATTCATGGCATTTAACTGCTTCTACAGTCAGGTATTTTTTTCACGAACATAATTGGATGTTATTATCACTCGCGGACCTTCAACTCCTCCCCCCCCTCCCCCCACTAACTCCTTCCCTGCTCACTGTATCGACTCCCCTACGCTTTCCCAATCCTCTTCCACTCCCCATACTTCCTCCTCCTTGTAACCCCTCCCCAACCTCCCTTCCTCCCCCTCCACAACCCCCCTTTCGCCTTCCTCAACCCCCATCACCCACTTCTTCAACCCTTCCTTCCCCCCTCCTAACAATCCCCCCTCCTTCCTCTAACTCCATACCCCTCTCCCTCCTCTTTCCTGAACCCCAAACCCCCCTCCCTCCTCCTTCCTCAACCCCATACCCCTCTCCCTTCCTCCCCTCCCCTACCTCCCCCTCCTCCATCCCCTCCCCCTACCTCCTCCCTCCCCCTTCCCCCCCTCCCTCCATCTTCCTCAACCCCATACCCCCTTTCCTTCTCCCAACCCCCCAATCCCCCTCCCAACCCCCCATCCCCCCACCCTCCTCCCACGCGACAATTCCCACTCTTGTAATCCCTTCACCATGACAGGTCAGCAGAGGCCACACGGGAATAGAACTAACAATCGTGTGCGTTGGTTGGCTGGCTGACGAGGCCCTGGATAT
This sequence comes from Penaeus japonicus, assembly GCA_017312705.2. Lineage (NCBI taxonomy): Eukaryota > Metazoa > Arthropoda > Malacostraca > Decapoda > Penaeidae > Penaeus > Penaeus japonicus. Next base: position 22,349 of record BOPN01006515.1, read on the forward strand.
GCGGAAACAGATTAAGTCGTCAGGAGAAAGAAGTAGGTCGGACTGCATGAGAGAGGGAGAGAGAGAGAGAGAGAGGAGGAAGAGAGAGGGAGGGAGAGGGAGGGAGGGGGAAGGAGGGAGGAGGGAGAGGGAGAGGGAGTGGGAGGGAGGGGGAGAAGGAGGGAGGGAGTAGGAGAGGAAGGGAGGAGGAGGAGGGAGGAGAGAGAGAGGGAGGGAGGAGGGAGGAGGGAGAGGGAGAGGGAGGGAGGGAGGGAGGGAGAGGGAGAGAGAGAGAGAAAGAGGAGGAAGGGAGAGAGAGTGGGAGGAGGGAGAGGGAGGGAGGAGGGAGAGGGAGGAGAGGGAGGGGGGAGAGGGAGAGGGAGGGGGAGGGAGGGAGAGGGAGGAGGAGGGAGGGAGAGGGAGAGGGAGAGAGGAGGACGGAGGAGGGAGGGGGAAGAAAGAGGGAGGGGAAGGGGGAAAAGAGAGAGAGAGAGAGAGAGAGGAAGGGAGGGGGAGGGAGAGAGAGAGAAAAAAAAAGAAAGAAAGAGAGAGAGAGAGAGAGAGAGTCGGAGGGGGAAGAGAGAGGGAGAGAGAGAGGGAGTAGGAGGGAGGAGAGGGAGAGAGAGAGAGTGTGTGAGAGTAGGAGAGAGAGAGAGTAGGAGGGGGAAGAGAAAGGGAAGGAGGGAGAGGGAGAAGGAGGGAGGGGAGGGAGGTGAAGGGGGAAGTAATAGTAACAGTACGTTCAATGCCATACCAATTTATTGCAGTTAAGGGATCTTTTTGGGACTTTAAGGTTTTTAAGGTTTTGATATATTACGTTTTGCTCCTCTCACTCTTTCACTCTTTCCACTTCCACCTTTTCCATTCTTTCCACCTATTCTACCCTTCCACTCATCCACTTTTTGCATCCTTCCACCTCATCTATCCATCCTCCTTTTCCACCTCATCCATCCATCCTCCTTTTCCACCTTTCTCCTTCCACCTTTTCCGCCCTTCCACCCTTCTCCTTCCACCTCATCCACCTTCCTCCTGCCACCTCTTCCACCTTCCAACGCAACCCAAAGAGAGTAACGATGTGTGTCTCTTTTCCAGTCCACAGAATCAAGAGGAAAAACAGAAGTGGCTACAGCAACCAAGAGGAGACAAGAAGCAAAACGAAGAAGCTAGGAAGGCGAAAGCCAAGCAAATCAAAGAGAGCCAAGCAAAGCCTCAAGCAAGCAAGCAAAGCAAAGCAAAACAAAGCAAAACAAAAATCCCCAAAGACAGAAACCAACGCACGTACAAAAAAACAAGCCACAAGGAGACAAGAAACAAGAAACAAACAAGAATCAACCAAAACAACCAAGAAACAATACAAAGCAAAGCAAAGCAAAGCAAATACCCAAGAGGCAAAGCGTGCGTGCGTGCAAGGCAAGAAAGCAAGCAAGCAAGCGGAGCCAAGGCGTGTGTGCAAGAGAGGCGAACGGCACTCGACAAGACTTCCGTCATATCGTGACGTCATATGGCTCCCGAAACTAAAGGCGACAAGATGGCTGACGCAGCGGCTGAGAAGGAGAACATCGCGGAAGACTGTGTTCTTGGTGAGTACTGGCTGTTCTTTTTTTTTTTGTTCTTGTGTTCTTCTTGGTGAGTGGTGGTTTGTTATTTTTTTGTTCTTGTGGGTGAGAACTGGTTTGATCTATTTTTTTTCTTGTGTTCTTGTTGGTGATTACTGGTTTGTTCCTTTTGTTCTTGTTATTTTCTTGGCGAGTACTGGCTGTTCTTTTTTTGTTCTTGTGTTCTTCTTGGTGAGTAGTGGTTTGTTCTATTTTTTTTCTTGTGTTCTTGTTGTTTAGTAGTGGTTTGTTATTTTTGTTATTACGTTTTTGTTGGTTTGTACTGATTTTTTGTTGTTCTTGTGTTCTTGTTAGTGAGTACTGATTTGTTCTTTTTGTTCTTGTTTTCTTCTTGGCGAGTACTGGTTTGTTATTGTGTTCTTGTTGGTGAGTACTGGCTGTTCTTTCTAGTTTTGTTATTGCTGTCTTGTTCTTAGTGAGTACTGACCGTATCTTTATATTATCATGTTCTTTTTTAATGTGTTCTTGAGTACAAGCCGTTATTTGTGTTGTTATTGTGTTTCTTGTTCTGGCTGAGTAGTAGTTGTTATATATTTTTTGTTATATTTTGTAGTTGTGTTCTTGTAAAGTCCGTTTTTTAATCGTTGTGTTCTTGTTAATTTTGAGTAATAACTGTTCTTTTGTTCTCATCACTGTGTTCTTGTTCTAATTGAGTATACTCTCGTGCTGTTCTTGTTATTGTCGCTAATAAACCCCCTACTGTTAAATAATGATTTTTTAGTTTATTTATTGATTTATCTATTTATCTATTTATTTATTTATTTTTAGTTATTGTGTTCTTGTTATTGTCGCTAATAAATCCCCTACTGTTAAATAGTGATTTTTAGTTTATTTAATTATTCATTTATCTATTTATTTATTTATTTATTTTTAGTTATTGTGTTCTTGTTATTAGCGAGTTCTTGTTGTACTTGTTGTGTTGTGTTCTAGGTAATTACTGTCATTGGTAATTACTGACTTAGCTTTTTTCTTTTTTTTATTATTATTATATTTTTTTCGAGTCTGGTATTACACGGTGTGATGCTACTATATTGCATTACTCCGTATTATTGTAAGT
>BOPN01006515.1:35000-47500 GCA_017312705.2 Penaeus japonicus
CATGACGTGAGGAACTTAAATTATCTGACCTTCGCAAGAGACACTATTATATTCAACGCAGTTCTGCTGCCTTAGCGCCGGCCCAAGTAACCTTGATGCAGCCGAGATTGCTTTTAAAAACGAAACAGTGAAAGGGAGGAGAGGGAGAAGGAGAAGGAGAAGGTGAGGGAGAAGGAGAGGGAGTGGGAGAACACGGAGGGTGAGGGAGGGGGAAAATACGGAGGGTGAGGGAGAGGGAGAAGACGGAGGGTGAGGGAGGGGGAGAGGGAGAACACGGAGGAAGAGGGAGAGGGAGAACACGGAGGGTGAGGGAGAGGGAGAAGGAGAAGGAGAACACGGAGAAAGAGGGAGAGGGAGATTGATAGGGAGAAGGAGAGGGAGAAAGAAAAGACGAAGGTGAAGGAGAGGTAGAAAGGGAGAAGGAGGGGGAGGTGGAACACGGAGGAAGAGGGAGAGGGAGATTGATAGGGAGAAGGAGATGGGGATGGAGAAAGAGAAAGGGAGGGAGGTGGAGAAGGAAAGTGATATGTAGAAGGAAAGAAATGAGAAGAAAAAAAATCCGGAAAAGAAAGACAAGAAAAGAAATTACTGATTTTCTTCCCTTTTTATATTCATTAGTTGCTCCATCTATCCTTCCAGCTATCTATCTAATATTTTTTTCTTTCTATCCGTCTATCTGTGCGGCCATCTTTACCTTTCTGTTTATCGATCTATCGGAAGATACACTGTCGTAGGTGTATCGTAATTCAGTCGTAAATATAATTAGTTTGTCAGAAAGGGCGGTTGAAGTAAGTGGTTTGTGTGTGTGAGAGAGAAGACAGTCTTCTCTTCTCCTTTTCCTCTTTCGTCCTCTTTTCCTCCTCTTCCCTCCTCTCATTTTCCCTTTCCTCTTGTTTTTTTCCCCTTCCTCTCTTTTTCCTATTTCTCCTTTTTCTCTTCCACTCTCCTTTCCCCTCTCTTCCCTCCCGTCCTCTATCTCTTCCCACGCCCCCTTTCTCTCTCTTCCCTTCCTTTCCACTCTCCCTACCCTTTTCTTCTTCCTCTTCTTACCCCTTACCCTAACTCTTCTCATCCCCTTCCTCTTCTTCTTCACTACCCTTTTCTTTCCTCACTTCCCCTCCCTCTTCCCTTCCCCCCTCTCCTCCCTTCCCCTCCCTCTTCCCTTCCCCCTCTCCTCCTCTGCACTAAACGAGCTTGCATGTGACCAGGGTCCGTTTCCACTCCCACCCCCTCACCACTTCCCCCCCTTTTTTATCGCCACGTGTGTGTGTGTATGTGTGTGTTTATTTGTTTGTTTGTGTTTGTGTTTGCGTTTGTGTGTGTATGTGTTTACGTTTGCGTTTGTGTGTTTATGTGTTTGTGTTTGCGTTTGTGTGTGTATGTGTGCATGTATATGTATGTATGTATGTGTGTACATGTGCGCGTGTGTGTGTGTGCGTGTGTGTGTGTGTGTGTGTGTGTGCGTGTGTGTGTGTGTGTACATGTGCGTGTGTTTGTGTGTGTACATGTGCGTGTGTGTCTGCCCGACGTGTGACCGTGTATGTCATCACACTCGCAGCAATTGTTCAGGCAAGCTGTAGCATGAACAATCGCCATCACTCTCTGGATCACAATGATGGCCGATTTCGTGACGAGGGGAGAGGGAGAGGGGACACGGTAGAGGGGAAGGGGAGAGTAGAGAGGGAGAGGGAGGGGGGAGGGGGAGAGGGGACGCAGTAGAGGGGAAGGGGAGAGGGAGAGGGAGGGGGGAGAGGGAGAGGGGACACAGTAGAAGGGAAGGGGAGAGTAGAGAGGGAGAGGGAGTGAGGAAGGGGAGAGGGGACACAGTAGAGGGGAAGGGGAGAGTGGAGAGGGAGGGGGAGAGGGGGCGCCGTAGAGGGGAAGGGGAGAGTGGAGAGGGAGAGGGGACACATTAGAGGGGAAACAATACAGGGGAAGGGGATAGGGGGAAGGGAGGGTTGAAAGGGGCTGGAGAGATGATGACGTGGAAAAGGAAGAGGAAGGGGAAGGGGAAGTGGTGGGGATAGTAAGAGGGGTGAGGAGGGGAAGAAAAGATTAGGGTGAGGGAGGGAAGGGGAGGAAAGGAGGGGGAGGAGAGAAGTAAAGAGAGGGAATGAGTGTGGGTATAGGTACGAAAAAAGGAGAAATGAGGAGGGGGATGGGGGATGGGGCTAGGCGTGACTTGCTAGTTCTCGTAGCGAAGCCGAACCCCCTCCCCCCTCCAATGCTACAACGTGCCGGCACAGTGCGCGTCAAGTGACATCGAACCAAGTTTTGTTAGTGTGCGCTACCACAATAGAGACGCCAACCATTAAGTTCTACCATTTACACACCATGCTACCACTATCCATGAGTGTTTCTGTTACTTATGCTACCATCACCTACCAGGATTATTTCTACAGCTACTACCATAACATATATTATTTTTTTCCTCTGTTTAACATGGTTCATTCTCAACTACCGTATGTCATGGTTATTTGTGCAACCATTACATACCATAACTACCATTACATATCATATTACCTCGCTTTCGCTCTTTCTCTTTCTCCTCCTCTTTCTATTTTCTATTTCTATTCTGTACATTAAGTACACGATATATTAAGAAAGAAAAAACAAATATATATACATACATACATACATACATATATATATATATATATATATATATATATATATATATATATATATATATATATATAGTATGTATATATAAATTCGATACATAATCATAGTCATAGATAAAGTTGAAATTAAAGCGGATAGATCGACAATATATATATATATATATATATATATATATATATATGTATATATATATATAAATACATATACATATTCATACATATACACACATATACATGCATATACATACATATATATACATATACATACACACACACACACACACACACATGTATATTTATATATATGTATATATACATGTATATATATATATATATATATATATATATATATATATATATATATATATATATATATATATATATATATATGTATGTATGTATACATACATACGACTAAAGAAATTTGACCCAAAACTCAACCAAAAGAGACTAACTATGCAACATATATATATATATATATATATATATATATATATATATGTATATATATATATATATACATAAACACAAACAAGAAACAAACATAATCCTTATCTCTATCACTATCGCAAATCCGATAACGAGAGCTACCAAAAATGCTAAAAAAAAAAAAAAAAAAAAAGACCTAAAGGTGAGCGGGGCAAAGAACAGATCGATGCCATGCAATCGGCTGCGGGCATGCAATATTGCAGAGGAGGCGCACTTTCACATGGGTCTCCAGGGCATAGCGCACAGGCCACGCACGTTCGGAGGGGAGTGGGGGGTGGGGGGGTGGGGGGGGTTATGTCTGCATCGAGGTTGAAACTTATTGCATGAGTTAGTGTGTGTATGTGTACAGTATGTATACGTGTATATATGTACATATGTGTGTACGTATATATGTGTGTACATATACACGTGTATACATATTGAAAGGCGTGTACTCTTCTTTTTTTCTCTCTCTCTTACCTTCATTCTCTCTCTCTCTCTCCCTCTCTCTATCTCTTCCATTCTCTCTCTCTGTCTCTCTCTCTCTTTCTTTCTCTCTCTCTTACCTTCACTCTCTCTCCCTCTCCATCTCTCTCTATCTCTTACCTTCTCTCTCTTTCTCCCTCTCCCTCACCTTCTCTCTCTCTCTTTCCTTCTCCCTCCCTCCTTCCCTCCCTCCTTCCCCCCTTCCCTTCCCTCCCTCCCCCTCCCTTCCTCCTTCCCTCCCTCCCTCTGTACTATTATGTTTTATGTATAGCTTTGCCTTAACATACCAATCGACAGGGTCACCGTAATATCTGTTTCACCAACAATGTATGTCTTAGAATCTAACATGAACTGTACAAACCATTTAGGTATAGTTCCTATGCCTATTCATGTGTATACACTGTATATAGTATGAATAAACTTTTCAAAATCAAAATCAAATCCCTCCCTCCCCCCCAAAGAAAAAAAAAATAAAAAAACAGTAATCATCATTAAAGCTTTCGATAACATACAGTAAAAAAAAACCTTTTTCTTTGGAGAATACCATGCCATTTCTACGTTGCGTTGGGAAACCTAGAGAGAAGAAGGGGGAAGAGATAGAGAAAGAGATAGATAGATGTATGGCAGACGTACAGGCGGACAGAAATGGAGAGAAAGAAATAAATAAATAAAAAGAAACGGAAATAAAAAAAAAAAAAACTAAGAGAGAGAGAGAGGGAGAGCGAAAGAGCAAAAGAGCGAGAGAGAGCGAAAGAGAATCCGTTGTGATGTAAAGTCACATCCTGCACTACACCTGGCTCCTCTTGGTCGAAAGGGAAGGGAGGGGGGAGGGGTAGGTGAAGGGGGGTAACGTTCCGTCATAGATTATCTGTGTTGGGGGGGAGGGGGGGATGGGGGTGAAGAGAGAAGGGTAAGTGGGTAGGATAAGGAGTAAGGCAAGGGAGGGAAAAGGGAGGAGGTGGGGGGAGAGGATAGGGTAAGGGAAGAGGGTGAGAAGAGAGATAAAGAAAGGGGGAGGGAGGTAACGAAGATGGGTAAGGGGAAGAAAGAGAAGAAGTGGCATTAAGGTAAATGGAAAAGAAGGAATATAAAGAGGAGGAAGGGAGAGAGGAAAGGAGGAGGGGGGGGGGGGAAGACAAAAAGGGGGAGTGGGGGCTGGGGGGGGGGGGTGGGGGTGTATAAATTCCACGAGGATTTGCACCATGTGGATTTAAATGGCATGTTTTTTTTTGTTTTTTTTCAAGGGGGGGGGGGGATGTGATTAAAACGGTCATATTTCAGAGTAAGTTTGGGGTACCTTTGACGCGCGGGAAAATAACTGTCATTTTCCCCTGATTGACTGTTGGGCCATTACTGACTATTATTGTCATTTACTCACCTCTCTCTCTTCTTTTTTTTTCACTGCATGTAACGTTTTCGAAACTCTGATATTATACCTCTTTTGAAGGCAGTGCTTTCGTGAACGATGTCAAATCACTGATTCCAAAAAAATTAAGAATTAGGAATTTGGGAAAGAGAATTTTGGTAATCGGAGCTGTTGGTTATTTGATACAGGAAGGAGGGTGGGGGAGAGAGGGAGAGGGACGCAGGGAGGGAGGGAGGGAGAGAGAGAGAGAGAGAGAGAGAGAGAGAGAGAGAGAGAGGGAGGGAGGGAGGGAGGGAGGGAGAGGGAGGGAGGGAGAGAGAGAGAGAGAGAGAGAGAGAGAGAGAGAGAGAGAGAGAGAGAGAGAGAGAGAGAGAGGGAGGGAGGGCGAGAGAGAGAGAGAGAGAGAGAGAGAGAGAGAGAGAGAGAGAGAGAGAGAGAGAGAGAGGGAGAGAGAGAGAGGGAGGGAGGGAGGGAGGGAGATGAAGGGAGAGAAGGAGAGAGGGAGGAAAGGAGACAGGGAAAAGGGAAACAGAGACAAAAATAGAGACAGAGACATACTGACAGACATAGTAGATGCAGGTAGATGAAACACATCGATCGATAGACAGGCAGATAAACACATAGACGAACAGATAAGTAGACAGAGCTTAAAGAGATAAAGATAAAGAGATAAAGAGAGAGAGTGCTGGAAAGATTTCCCAACGTAGCGGTCAGAAAATTTGGTCATGTCATGTGTTTCCTGTTTAGCACCAACAACTTTTTTTTTTTTCATTTCTTTCTTTACACATGAGAAAAGAGGGAAAGAAGGAAACGTTACAGTAAATTATCAAACTTTCTTTTTGTTTCTTTCGTTGTCAAGAATAGCATGAAAATACGGGAAAGTATAGTTAGGCCCATAAGACTGCATATCTATATAATATTACTTATAATCAAAATTTCTTTAAAGTAAATATCATACACTATAATCAAAACACATTTTAAAAGATATTTTTTTTTGCATTCCGTGGCATATCTCGATCACGAGATACAATCCACAAATACAATCAAATACACACGATTATCTTTGAACCCACACTCTTCAAAATAGGACAGACCTGCAAGGGTGAGTTCAAAGGTCAACGATCTCGTATTCCTGCAATTAGGCATTTAATTGGTTCATTAACGAGTGTTTTACGTGTTTGTAATTAAGGATGGCGAAATGGCGATTATGGTTTATGCATTTAGGTTTATCGTAACCAGAAGGGTTACTTTTAGACTACATTAAGTTTCCAAACGAGAGATAGATGAAATAGAGAGAGGAAAGAGGGAGAGAGAGAGAGGAGAAGAAGGAAATGGAGAAGCAAAAGATGAGATAGATGGCGAAATATAGAGATGGGAGAGAGAGAGAAGAAGAAGAAGAAGTAGGAGAAGTAAGGGAGGGAGAGGAAAAGGAAGGGAGAGATAGATAGATAAGGAGAGAGAGAGGGAAGAATAGGAAGGACTGAGAGGGAAAAAGGAGAGAGAGTTACACATCTCAACAGATAGACTGCCACGAAGCTCGATAGATAGATTAACAGAGATAACCACACAGAGGAAGAGAGAGGAGAGAACCCAGAGCAAAACACATAAAGAAAACCTCCCCCCCTCCCCCTCCGATTCCCCCTTCCCTTCCTCCTCCCACTCCCTCACGCCCACTCCCCCTCCCACTCCCTCACGCCCACTCCTCTCTGGCCTTACGCAGCAGCGCCCACGCTACCGGCAAGCACGGTCTAAGGCGTCCTGTGATTCGCCAGATAGTTCCGGCGAGTGACTGTGAACAATGGTGATTGTGTCTGGCCCTTCCCGACGATGTGTTCACCGTCCACGCCTGTTCACCGTAGTCACTTGGGCCCGATTCGTGTGTCGTTTCGTGGTCGTCATCGCTGGCCGGTCGTTCTGCCGCACTTTCTCTCCTCTGGGGGTGTGTGGGGTGGGGGAGGGGGGTTCTTTCGCGATAGGTGCTGTTCTGTTTTTTTTTTTTTTTTTTTTTTTTTTTGTTTCTCGAATGTTATGCTGATAGGTCTGTTATTTCTTGGGTCTGTTGTTATGTTGTTATTCTTAGGAGATAGGCTGTTATTCTTAATTTTGTTGTTATTCACTGTTTTGCTTGTTGATCTGAAGACTGCAGTGGCCACTGTTGTTGTTATTTTTGGTTTTGTTGTTATTCTTAGCTTTGTTGTTGCTCATAACTTTGCTGTTATAAGAATTCATAAGAATTTACATAATTATAGTTTCGATTTCCGTGTCTATAATTCATTATTAATGCAAAATCTCCTTGATATGAAGACTGCAATGCGCACTGTTTATGTGAATGCAATGTTCACTGTTCTTGATCAGAAGATCAAAAGTTCACTGTTGTTATCTGAAGACTGCAATATCCACTGTTATAGATCTAAAGACCGCAATGTTCACTGCTTTTGATATGAATATAATGTTCACTGTTGCTGACCTAAGGAACTGCAATGTCCACTGTCATAGATCTGAAGACTGCAATATTCACTATTATATCCACCCTTCTCCCTGTTGACCTGAAAGCTGCAATGTTCAACAATACTCGACCATACGTTAACCATACTCGACCATACGTTAACCATACTCGACCGCACATTCACGTCGCATTTCGCTTCCTTCTAAGATTGAAAACAAGAAGAAATTTTCCTGTTACAGGCTAACCTTTCCGTGCAGAGAAAATGTTGAAAGGAGAAAGAGGCGTGTGGGAATGGGGGGAGGGGGGAAGAGGGAGGGGGGAGAGAGGGGGGAAAGGGGGAGGTGATAGAGATGTGTGGGAATGGGAGGTGGGGGTGGGAGAGAGAGGGGGGAAATGGGGAGGTGATAGAGGGGAAAGGGAGGGAGAGAGAGGGGGAAAGGGGGAAGGGATAGAGGGGGAAGGGGGAGGAGATAGAGGGGGGAAGGGAGGGAGGGAGGGAATAGAGGGGGAAAGGGAGGGAGGGAATGGAAGGGATAGAGGGGAAGGGGGGAGGGAGAGAGAGGTGGAAGGGGGAGGGGATAGAGGGGTAAGGGGGGAGGGAGAAGGGAAAGGGCTAAGAAGTTGAACTTTAGTAGGAGGGGGTGGAGGAGGAAGATGAAGAATAGAGTAGAGTAGAAGATGAAGATAAAGATGAAGTAGAAGAAGAAGGATAAGATGATGATGAAGAGGAAGAAGAAGAAGAAGGAGGAGGAGGAGAATGATTAGAAGAAGATGAAGAAATAGAAAAAGATGAAGGATGAGAAGAAAAAGAAAAAAAGAAAAGAAATAGATAATGAAGAACAGGAAATCGAATCGCAATAAAAAGGAGCAGAAAGAAAGAAAGAAAGAAAAAAAAATCACTAATACTAAAGAATAATTAATACAAAGAAATGACAGTAACATTCCCAAGAACAAGACTAACCCGAAGAGAGGCGGAGGAAGGTGAGGTGCGCTATGACTTCGTGCTTAGTGTTTGATCGAAGTCGTGATCACATGTTTCTGGTGGGCGAGACTTGACCTTTTTTCGATCGTGGGCGATTTACCTCGACTGCGTGTGTGTGATCGGGATTTTTCTTTTTTTTTCGATCTCTCTCTCTCTCTCTCTTTTTTTTTTTTTTTTTTCATTAAAGGTCTATTCCCATTTTTCTTTTCTTTGGGTTCTTTCTGTTTCTGTCTTTCTTCTTTTGGATGTATTTCTGTCTTGTTTTATGGGTTTCTGTTTCTGTTGGTCTTGTTTTTTGTTTTCGTTCTTTCTTTAGTCTCTCTTGCTCTCTCTCTCTCTCTCTCTCTCTCTCTCTCTCTTTCTCTCTCTCTCTCCCTCCCTCCCCCTCCCCGTTGCCCCTTCCTCTTTACCCCTACCGTTCTTTCTTTAGTCTCTCTCTCTCTCTCTCTCTCTCTCTCTCTCTCTCTCTCTCTCTCTCTCTCTCTCTCTCTCTCCCTCTCTCTTTCTCTCTCTCTCTCCCTCCCTCTTCCCCTCCCCGTTGCCCCTTCCTCTTTACCCCTCCCCCCCCCCCCCCCCCCCCTCTCCCATCCCCCCACCTTGTCCGAAGACGGATGTTACAGGTTCAACTTAGTTCAGGTCACTCGTCGAAGGCTTAAGTTCCGTGGTGTACCATAATGCTGAATTGCAGGTAATTATCGTTTCACTTCTTAAGGTTGTCAGACTCTGAGAAGCAATCAGTATCGTATGACCTCTGTGATATACAGTCAGATGGAGAGAGAGAGAGAGGTATTATGAGAAATCACATGGTTTTGCGAGTAAAATCCGATACTTTTAGGATATATGTTGAAATGTCAAAGGAAATTATCTTGTTTTTAATTTTGTTTTTTTTTCCAACATTTTCACCTGAAAAAGGAATATTGCTTTTCGTCCGAAACGTGTCCTTTTCCTTCCTTTTGACTTTATTATGTTTATTTCGCATGATTTTTGTTCACGCTATTTTGTGTTTTGTGTACATCTTTCTACATTTGTTCTTGTTTTTTTTTTGTATGTGTGTATTTATTTACGATTTTCCTTCTTTTTTTTTCCCGCATACGTTTGTATATTTGTATAGGTTTTTCTCCCTGAATAAGCTTATTACTGTATTTGTGTATTTTGTTGCTAGTCCACATTTGAACTTAGCCAACCTGACCTTTCCTCGAATCGATGTTATTTCAGTTATGTAATGTGTTTGTGCTTTGTCGCCCCGCCCTCTGTATGTAACATCTTTATGGATCAAATCCGATAGTTTAGTTATTTTGCAATATTTAGAAATAATATTCCCGTATAAACTTGGATTTGATTTCAATGGGTTTTCATTTTGTTCTATATCGAAACATTCTCCATGAGATATTTTGCGTATATAGTGAATCGTTCGTTTTGTTTTTATTTATTTACTTTTTTTATCGTTTTGGTATTAAAGTTTTACTAGTTTCAGTGTAATACCTTCACTGGTTGTGGTGTGATATCTATACCATTTTCGGTATAGGACCTGTAACATGTTTCGTTATAACACATTTCCTAGTTTCGGTATAACACTATTGATGGTTTCGCTATAACCCTTATACTAATTTTGATACAATATCCACCCTAACTTATTTTCGGCATAAAGCTTGTCTCGAAATAACACTTCTAATAACTTCTAATAACAGCTTGAGTTTGACACATTTACTTGTATCATGTCACCTCTACTAGTATTAATGTTTAGGTGTTACCAGTAACCATATATTACCCTTGTCGGTAAGGTTCTGATACCATTAAAAGAACCATTTTGTCGGAGGCGAGTATCAAGGTAATGTATTCCGTATCTGCCAATGATCAAGGTAATGTATTCCGTATCTGTCAGTGCTATGAACATCTGTGTAGCATCTGCGTAATGGGAAATTTATCTACGGGGAGAGAGCTAACTTTTAATTCCGAAATCCTAGTAAGAAATTTCACGGATGTGTACCCCGTACCCCGTTTTTATTTTTATTTTTTCTTTTTTTTTTTTTTCTTTCGTTTTACTCTAACCCTTTGTACTTTTTTTTCTTATTCCTCCTCTTCCTCCTCCTCCTCTTCTATCTTCTTTATGTCGTTATTCATTCTTTTATCGAAATTTATGTTCCATTTCCTCTTTCACGGGTCATTATGAACCCTTGGTCTTTCGGTCTTGCACCTGTCTCTCTATCTACCCTTTTATATATATATATATATATATATATATATATATATATATATATATATATATTATGGGTCTCGACCTTTTTTGCCCTTCTCTTTTATCATATTTTTGGTTTAATTATCTCATCTCTACTTATCTTCTTACCATGATACTTTGGATTTGGTTTCCATTACACATCAATTTTCCTTCTCTTTCAGATTTTCTATTTTTCCTTATTTTTCTTCTTCGATTTTTTATTTTTTTTTACCGCTCCCCCTCGTCTTCTTTATCTCTTCCAGTTGCCTATGCCTCTCTACCTTCGTGCGCCTTTCCTACTTTGCCTATTCCTCCTATCCCCCCCCTCCTCCTCCTCCTCCTCTCTCCCTTTTCCTCCTTCTCCTCTCCCTCCCCTCCCTCCCCCCTCACTCCCATCTCACGTTTCCGGTTTGTCTTACCTAAGAAACAGGTTAATATCATCGGCCATTGTTCTGTCTGGCGCCCGTCGTCTCATAAAACAAAACTGTGGAAAACACACACGCCCAAATCCTCCCCCCCTCTCCCTCCTCCCAACGCCCACCCTTCTCCCCCCCACTCCCCCTTACCCCACGCCGCCGGAAGTCCATTGTGAACGGAATATTAGTTCAACTGACGTGGTTTGAGGTGCCCGGAGAGCGTATACCTCAGGCTTCTAGAAGGAATTCTTATTTTAAGGGGGGAAGAATTATCCAAGTCATTTTTTTTCTTATTTTTTCGATTTTGAGTTGGGAAAAGGGAAAGGGGGGGGGGCGGGGATTTATATTCTTTCATTTCGTTAGTTGGAGATTATTCTTTGTTTTTTTGTTTTTTTAGTAAGTGATGGGCGGAATGAAAGTCGTATAATGAGGGATTAGCTTATGGAATCAGCATTGGCTTGGAACAGGTGCTTGTGGCAACGTTCGGCGACAATATTATCTTCCTCTGTCCCAAACTTACCTGTGCCGCCATACGAGTGGTTGTGCTTTTGGCATTTCTAACACTCCCCTTTTAGATATATAGAGTAACAATTCCGATCATCCCGTAATCTTCATTCGCATTATCTAAAACAGCAAACTGAACCGATCACGAGCATTAAAATACGGCCATTACTTATTAGATAAGTACGTATCTAGACCTACGAGGCCATAAATACGAACCCACCGAAAGGCAACAGCGGCCGAGGCTCCGCCCACCGGATACGCGAGGACCAATCAGCGCGCGGATCAGTGGCGTTGCCCCGTCATACGCGTAGGAGAGTCGGTAAGCCCGCCCAGATTTTCTATTGTTCGCCCGCCAAGGCACTTAACATCCTTTTATTCAATGACAAACTCGCCCTTACAGCGGGGAGAATCGCTTAAGGTGATTTGGTATTCATCGGCGAGCTGTTAAGCCGCGGCCGTATTGTAAAACTCACTGTCTCGCAATCGTCCATATTTGTCTTGGACGCTTGTTGGTGCAGAGCCTCGAAAGACCGTCGTCGAGGCCTCGTTACGCCTCCTGTATTACGGGGACGAAATCCGCGCGGTTCTCTCCTGCCCTTCGCCGCCACCTATGTCAGCCCTGGTGGCGATTACGCGGCCGGTGCACACGCGTCCTCTACCATTATCCACAAAAGGATTCGATCCTAATGGCTGCGCGCGGAAGGGAAGTCGCCGTAACAATCGCAGAGCAAGTGATTTAAAGGCAGTCCAGTGAGTGGATTGGTGGCCTGCTCGAGCGCCTCCGCCGGACCTGCATGTGGTCGCGTACGCCATCTGGTGAGAGCCGCGGGAACTAAGGTGCCCGCCAAAGCTACAGTGCCCTCCAAAATCTATAGTGTCCCGAGCCCCGAATGAAATACAGTGCCCGTCAAAATCCTCAATGACATTTATAACTATAGTGACCATCACGTGAGAGAAAGAAAACGAAGAAGGAAAAAAACAAAACTATAAACA
>BOPN01006515.1:50000-65000 GCA_017312705.2 Penaeus japonicus
TCTATTTCCTTCATAAGTATCTTTAGATTACTCTATCGACAAACATTTGAACATCGAACGTAAACAGAAACCAATAATAGCTAAAACAAAAACAAAAAAAACGATCATAATAACAGTGACAGAAAAATGATCACGTGACAATCAACCACAACAAAAGAAGATCGTGATGCGCTAGACCTCAGGTGTTGCCAGATGTCACGTCCGTTCTGACATGCTAATTCTTATGATTAGTGTGTGAGTGAGTGAGAGAGGGAGAGAGAGGGAGAGTGAGTGAGAGAGAGAGGGAGAGGGAGAGAGGGAGTGAGTGAGTGAGAGACGGAGAGAGAGAGAGAGCGGGTGAGTAAGAGAGAGAGAGGGAGTGAGTGAGAGAGAGGGAGAGGGAGAGAGAGAGAGTGAGTGAGTGAGAAAGGGAGAGAGAGGGAGAGGGAGTGAGTGAGAGAGAGAGAGAGAGAGAGAGAGTAAGTGAGTGAGAGAGGGAGAGGGAGTGAGTGAGTGAGAGAGGGAGAGGGAGTGAGTGAGAGAGGGAGAGGGAGTGAGTGAGAGGGAGAGGGAGTGAGTGAGAGAGGGAGTGAGTGAGAGAGAGATAAAGATAATGAGAGTTATGAAACAAAAATGAAAAGAACTACAACCACAGCAAAATATCAATAATAGTTATAATAGACGACCAATGCCAATTATAACAATAATTAAAAAATGATAAAGACGGTGACAAATCATCAAAAGGTCTCGAGAATTGTCTTCTATTTGCAAAGAAATTCTCCATTTACTCTTCTATATTTGTCACTCCATCGTGTTTATATATATATATATTTCTTTAAACATAGTGAATTACTTTTATTCCCACTGTATACTCGTTACAGTGTCTAGGTTTACGTAGGCACTATACACTTGTGGAGATCTGTTTCACGACTTACCATGAATATTTATATATCTATATATAGTATATATATAAATACATAGTATATATAGATATATGTATGCACACACACACACAAACACACACGAGAGCGCGCATGCATGTATGCTATATCACCAAACAACATAAAACCCACCATTTGAACAGTCTTTTGAACCGCCTATCGTAATCGTAAGCAAGTGTTACACTCTCGTATGACGTCTAAGATCACCGTTTGACGTAGATAAACAGTCAGACCCAATAACACTTGTGCACAGGTGTTTGGTCACGTCACTGAACAATGTTCCTATCTTTTTTTTTTTTGTTATATTTTTGTCCCTGTTCCCAATTGTAAATGTAGAATGTTCATGATGATACACAGTATCTATCCACACACACTCACACGCACGCACAGACACACACGCACACAGACGCCCACACAGACACACAAACAGAATTGCTGTGAAGTAAGATCAGAAACAAGTGTTCAAACCTCAGCTTCATTTATAGAAATGCATCCGAAAATACACAGTGCATTTCTCGTTCTAAAAGCGAAGGTGTTGAGATAGAAGGGAAAGAGGGAGAGAGAGAGAAGGGGGGAGGAGAGGGAGGGGGAGTGAGTGAGAGAGAGAGAGGGAGAGGGAGTGAGTGAGAGAGGGAGAGAGAACGTCAAAGAACATACGAACACTCGCTCGCTCGCTCGCTTGCTCGCTTGCTCTCCCGCTGTTCACCAGAACAGACGTGAACAGTGTCAATATCTGGGCTTGAACAAGTAGCACGTCCTCAATACCAGTAGCGATTCTTGAAGTGTGTATTATAACCATTATAGCGACAGTAAGCGTGGCGCTGCAGGCAAGCTCTCTCGCTCTTAAATAACGATAGACTGCTTCTTGCTTCGGGGGGGTTTGGTTGGCGGGAGGGAAGGGAAGGGGGAAGGGGGGGAGGGAAGGGAAGGGAGAGGGATGGGTGGAGGGAAGGGAAGGGGGAGGGAGGGGGAAGGGGTGGAGGGGAGTTTGGGGGAAGGGTGAACTTTCAGGGGGAGGATGAGGAAAGGGTGAGGGGGTTGGAGGTGGAGGAGGAGGAAGAAGAGAAGATGAAGATGAAGAAGACGGCGAATAAGAAGAAGATAAAGAAGAAGGAGGAGGAGGAGGAAAAGAAGACGGAAAAAATGAAGAAAAAGGAGAAGGAAGATTAAGATAGGATGAGCGGGGCGGTGGTGGAGCGAAGGGTGGAAGAGTAAAGAAGATATAGGACCGAAGGTGGTGGATGGAAGGGAAAGGTGGAGGAGGTACCCGAGTGGAGTAAGGGAAAGACTTCAGGGTGTGGAGTAGATGAAGAGAAGGTGGAGGAGCGAAGCAGGGCGATTTTATAATGATGATGGCGGATTACATATACATCATAGAGAGAGAGAGAGAGAGAAGCAGACAGACATTGAAACAGTTACTACAAAGAAATAAACAAATATATATATACACATACATACATATACATAGATACATACATACATATAACATAACATAAATATATACACAAATAAAAGAAATAGCAATGGAACAGCGAGAAATAGCAAGACCTTTCACAGCAGCTTGCGTAAGGAAGGAGGTAATCAGAACAGGTGTTGATTAAGGAGGCAGTGAGTACAGGTGCACAGAACAAGTGTCAATGATAGGAGTTTAGTAATCGGTTTCGTTTTAGAAGATGAGAAGAAGAAATAAGAGAGAGAAAAAAAGAGACATAAAAAATAAAAGGGCACAGATGGATAGTTATGAGAGAGACAGAGAGACAGAGAGACTGTGAGAGAGAGGAAAGATGATTTTTCAGGATAACACGAATAAAGAAGAGAAGAATATATGCACATGAAAATAAGCTAAAAAAACAGAGTTTGGAGAAGGGTTCTGACTCCCATCTAAATGAAATAGATTGGAACACATGCGATGAAAATTTTAAAAAATATATATTGAAAAAATCAGAACACATCCCCTCCCAAAATCATAATAATAATGATAGTGATAACGATAACGATAGTAACAAGAACAATGATAATGATAACGATAGTAACAAGAGCAAAGATGATAATGATAGTAACAAGAACAACGATAATGATAATAATGATAGTAACAAGAACAATGATAATGATAACGATAGTAACAAGAACAACGATAATGATAACGATAGTAACGAACAATGATAATGATAGTAACAAGAACAACGATAATGATAACGATAGTAACAAGAACAACGATAATGATAATAACGATAGTCACAAGAACAAAGATAATGACAGTAACAAGAACAACGATAATGATAATAACGATAGTAACAAGAACAATAATAATGATAGTAACAAGAACAACGATAATGATAATAACGATAGTAACAAGAACAGTGATAATGACAATGATGATAACGGTAATGATAGTTACAAGAGCAATGGTAAAAACAAGATAACGATAGTAACAAGAACAGTGATAGTGACAATGATAACGGTAATGATAGTTACAAGAGCAATGGTAAAAACAAGATAACGATAGTAACAAGAACAGTGATAATGACAATGATAACGGTAATGATAGTTACAAAATCAATTGTAAAAAAAAAAAAGATTTTAGACCACCTCCGAAAAATAATGACAATGATAACGGAGGCAGGAATGACCAGCTCACCTTTCTCGTTATCCACACTATCCACAATGACTGTACTTATCCACATTATCCCGGTCGGGTATGGTCACAGCCCCGCCCTCAAAACTACCTCCGATACCCACCTCACCATGCACCATACCACCATACCATCCTTCTGCTACCATTCGCCCAAGAATTTTAATAGGTTTACGGTGACCAGAGTTTAGTTATTGTAATAGTTCTTATCTCTCGCGATCGAATTTTAGTTATTGTAATAGTTTCTTATTTATAATAAACAGTCACACCAAAATTAATGAATAACACAAGGTAACGTAAAAACAACTATTAAAAAAGTATTAACAGGAACACGAAACAAAATAACGAATAACGAATAATTGTTTGAAAAAAACAACAACAAAAACAACTAAATAAACTGTATAAAAAATGATAATTGAAAATTAAATCCGTAAAAAAAATCAACCGCCACAAACACACCCAGAGTCAACCAAAATTCGCAACAAGATACGACCACCAGGATCTTTTCTCGGAAGCTTGTCCACCTTTCCCCCTTCCACCTTTCCCCCTTACCCCTTCCCCAACCTTCACCCCCTCCCCCCTTCCCCCTTCCCCCCCTCCTAACCTTCCGACCTGCCCACCCCCACCTTTCCTTCAATTCGCTTGTGTCACCTAATCCATCAATCTTGGATTTCTATTTTTTTTTCCTGCTCGTGTCTATTGGTCTGTTATTTTTTTTTTCATTTTTTTATTTTTTAGTTTTCCATATACTCTCTCTTTTTCTCTCTATCTCTCTTCCTTCCTTCCTCTCTCCGGTGGTTCTTCTAATCATTTTCTTCTACCTCCTTTTTTTCTTTCATTCGCTCGTCTTCGTTATTTCTTTTCTTTACTCAAGCTTTTCTTTTATCTCTCATTCGTCGACCTTTTCTGTGTTCTCTGTTATATGTGTCTGTGTCTGTCTGTCTATTGGGATTAGAGAGAGAAAGAGAAAGAAGAAAGAGTGAGAGGGAGACAGAGAGAGAAAGAGAGAGAGAGAGAGAGAGAGAGAAAAACAAACAAACATGCAAACACATAGACAACCATACAGACAGACAGACAGACACACAAACAGAACCAGCATCAAACCAAAGCCAGAGCCAGATAGAAATTCCAGACACATGATAAAATAATTTGGGCAAATTGCAAACACAAGGCTGCAGTTAACTCGTAACCTTAGACAGCTGGAAAAGACCAAAATAGCACATGTTGTCTGACAGTTGATCCATCAAATTTGGACATCTTCGTTGGTTATATAATTCCTGAGGGTATGTTGGTATTGGAAGGGTGTGGTATGTGGGTAGGCTATGTAGGAAGCTTGCACATACCGGACTTTAGGCGTTATGGGAAAGGAAATGGGAAATTTAGCTAAAAAAATGCAGTGTCGGTTATTTGTTGATTATCAGAATTTTTGTAATTTTCTTTCTCTTCGCTCTTGTAGTGGCATCGATAGCATTATCATCATCATGTTGCCATCGTCAAAAACATCATCATCACTATTATCATCAGGCTACTATCGTCATCAAAATTATCATCACCATCACCACCACCATCACTTTTATTTTCACCTTGATGGCTGTCCTTGTTATCTCTTTCATCACCTCCTTCACCACCATTACCATCAATGTTATTATTCTGCTCAAACTCAATTTTCATTTTTCAATTTCAAGTTATAATCTATCAGTGAACGCCATGAATATAAAACATTTTCATGCGACTTAACCTGTTATCATTTCATAGAAAAAAAAATTATGTTCAAAACGAATTCAACTTAAGCTTTTCATCTTTTTTTTTTTTTTTTTTTATAATGATAGTGATAATAGTAATAATGATAGTGATAACAGTAATAATGATAGTGATGATAGTAATAATGATAGTGATGATAGTAATAATGATAGTGATGATAGTAATAATGATAGTGATGATAGTAATAATGATAGTGATAATAACAATAACAATAATAGGCAGACAATCGAATGCTTGCATGCAGAATCGAGCTACGAGATGCATGCAATTGCTATTCTGACATATCTCCCCTTTAATGTCCCGTAACAAAAACTTTTGGAAATACAAAGCGAAAATGTCAGTAGCATTTTTATGACTTAATTACGTACATCTGTTTTTTAAGTATTGTTAGCAACAGATGCATATACCTGTTCATTAACATCTGCTTAGCTCGGTTAGCAGATGAGGGCGTGAAGTATGATGCAGTGGATTATAATTACCTGTAAGAGCTTCGTCAGAATTCGTAGTATTATGTTAAGTACTTTTCCCTCGATTAGTTACGTAGTTTTATTTTATTTCTTTTCTCTTGTTTTCTCTCTCTCGCTTTCGTTCTTTCTCTTACTCTATCTCTCTCTCCCTCTTCTCCTTTTCATTCATTTCTTGCTTCCTCCCTCCATCTTTTCCATTCCTTCTTACCGTCTATCCCTTCTCCCTTCTTCTCTCCTTCCCTCCCTCCCTCCTTCCTTCTCCTCCTTCCTTCCTCTCTCCTTCCTTCCTTCCTTCCTTCCTTCCCTCCCTCCCTCCCTCCAATTCACACTCGATCGAGAAACAAAAACACTTGTTCCTGTTGCAATGATGAAGACCAATGACGTCAAGAAACACACACACACACACACACACACAAACACACACACACACACACACACACACACATACACACACACATATCCACATAAAGTAATAAATTCACAGATGCGCAGGCTACGTTCCACATCACAGGTTTAACATCTGTTCACATGTGTGCAGGTGAGGGAAAACTTTATGTTTATAAACACTTGTTCTCTGGCGGGACATTGAATGGCACTTTGTTCTGTTGCAGTTGTTTTAATCATCAACATTACCGTTGTTATGATTATTGGTGTTGTTGCTTTTAGTGTTGTTATTATTGTTATCATCATTATTGTTATTGTTATCGATTGTGTTATTATTATTATTATTATCGTTATCTTTGTCAGCATTGTCATTATTGTTTTTGTTATCATTTTCATTGTTTTTACTGTCATCATTACCATATTTACAGTTATCTTTATTGTTACTATCATTATAATCATCATTATGATTATCATTATTGTCATTATTACCATCCGTATTACCATTATCATTCTTACCATTATTATTATTATCATCATCCTTACCATTACTGTTATTATTATTATTTTATTATCATTATTATTATTATTATTATTATTATTATTATTATTATCATTATACTTATTATCATTACTATCATTATCATCATCATCATCATAATCCTCCTCCTCCTCCTCCTCCTCATCATCAACATCCTCATCATCATCAACAACATTTTTAACATTATTATTACCATTACTACCATAGTCATTGTTATTCTCATTACAATGTCAAATATCACTGTTACCAAAACTATTACCGTGATACATTTCTCGTGTGGGAGGTCATTAAGCTATTCAAATTTGTCGACTAGACAATAATTATTTTAAGAAGTATGGTCGCTATGTTATGCAAATTTATATATTGATTACTAGTTTTACCTTACATCGTTCACACACACACAAACACAAACACAAACACAAACACAAACACAAATACAAATACAAGCACAAACACACACGAACAAACACAAACACAAATACAAATACAAGCACAAACATACGAAGTATATATTTACATATACATAAGCATACATACATAAAGGCATATTTACATACATGTATATACATATACATATATATTACATATAACTATTTTTCAGACCTATTCAATTAAATTAATCATAGATCAATACCACTTGTCTTGATTAAGGTCACGCAAAGGTAGAATGGAAAATATATATATATATACATATATACATACGTCTTTCTGGTAATAAAATTTATTGGATTTACAGTGTCGTTATTTATCGGTTGCTCTCATCAACTGCAGGTGTTGAGTTCAAAGAAAAGAACGAAAGAAAGAGAGAAAATCATCAAAGTCGGCACTGGGTGGTGGTTGATGAATTTATGGCCCTGGTGTATACATGTCATTAGAGCCTATATATGTATGTGTATATATACATATGTATGTGTATTTATATATATATGTATATATATATGATAGATATGTATTATATATGTATATATATATAATATATATACACATATATATATATGTATATAATACATGTATATACATATATGAATATATGATATATATGATATATATATTATATATATATATAATATATATATAATATATATAATATATATCATATATATGATATATATTTTATATATATGTATATATAAATATATATATTTCATTATATCTACATTATCATCGTTATCATTATGATTTTTTTACTTTTGTCATTATTATTACTAATACATGTTTGTTTTTATGTTTATTATTGTTATCACTTTTATTATCATTATTATTATTATTGTTATTACTATTATGAAAATTATTATAATAATAATGATTATTATTATTACAATTTACTATTATGATTATCATTATCATCATTGTTATGATCATTATGATGATTATTATTATCAGTAGTATTATCAATATCATTGTTATTACTGTTGTAATTGTTTTTTTCGTATTAAAGTTTTATTGTTGTTCGAATTGAGACTACCATTATTATCACCATTATAAGTATTTTTTCGATTAATTGATCCGTATTTTTAAAGAAAATAAATAAATGAAGCCATTGCAATCACACACGGTGCATTCCCGTTTTCTTTGGCTCACCACCTGACTCCGTTTTCTTCGACGCATCAACCTGACTCCGTTTTCTATGCAGGTTCGGTCCCAGCCACCCTCCGCGACCTCTACACGCGGAGTGGCTTGTCTTCCAGCTCCCCTTCTGCTGCATCTCCTGCCTCGCCCCTTGACCTGACCAGATACTCCCTGCCGTCGCTGCGTCAGTACGAGTTAGCACAGCAAATGGTGACGCAGCAGGGAGCCGTCAACAAGCTGCTAGGTACGTCTGAACCTTGAAGTTCTGTGATGCATTGGTGGCGGGGAGGGAGGGAGGGAGGGAGGGAGGGGGATGGGGACGAGTGGGATAGGTAGTAGAGGGTGAAGGGATAGGGGTAGGGGGGGGGTAGAGGGATGGGGGATAGGGAGGGAAGGGAGGTGGAGGGAGGGGGAGGGTTAGGGAGGGAGCCAGCCTGCTATTTTGCATTGCGTTGATGCCTGCCATGACAACATCAATTTAGGTTTTTACCTTTTTTTTTCTAAGTTTACACATCGGCGTTGGATAAAAAGTGGCTTCGTTTTCTTTGTCGGTTGGAGGGGGCACGTATGTAAATAGATTTCCAGGCGATGCTTTCTCTCGCCGTAAACGTCAAGGCAATAAGATATAGACCGGAAAGAAGGAGAGGGAGGGAGGGAGGTAGGATTGACGGGTTGATGGATGGGGGAGAGGAGAGGTAGGAGAGAGGGGGAGAGGGGGAGGGAGAGAGGGAGAGGGAAAGGAAGAGGGAGAGGGAGAGGGAGAGGGAGAGGGAGAGAGAGGGAGAGGGAGAGAGAGAGAGAGAGAGAGAGAGAGAGAGAGAGAGAGAGAGAGAGAGAGAGGGGGAGGGAGAGGGAGAGAGAGAGAGAGAGAGAGAGAGAGAGAGAGAGTGAGAGAGAGAGGGAGAGGGAGAGGGAGAGGGAGAGGGAGAGGGAGAGGGAGAGGGAGAGGGAGAGAGAGAGAGAGAGAGAGAGAGAGAGAGAGAGAGAGAGAGATGGAGAGGGAGAGAGAGAGGGGGGGGATGGAGAGAGAGAGAAGGGGAGATGGAGAGAGAGAGAGAGGGAGAGGGAGAGGGAGAGAGAGAAAAAATCCTCTACCCCCTCCCCCCCCGTCGCCTTCATTCCTCCCCTCTCCCTTCCTCCTTCCCCAGTCCCTCTCCCTCTTCCTCTCCCTGCCCCTCTCCCTCTCCCTCTCCCTCTTTTTTCCT
This sequence comes from Penaeus japonicus, assembly GCA_017312705.2. Lineage (NCBI taxonomy): Eukaryota > Metazoa > Arthropoda > Malacostraca > Decapoda > Penaeidae > Penaeus > Penaeus japonicus. The sequence goes on from BOPN01006515.1 coordinate 59,477, forward strand.
CCTCCCCTGTCTCTCTCTCCTTCTTCTCCCTCTCCCTTCCTCTTCCCCCAGTCCCTTTTCCTCTCCCTCTCCCTTCCTCCTCCCTCAGTCCCTCTCTCTCTTCCTCTCCCTTCCTCCTCGCCTGTCTCTCTCTCTCTCTCTTTCTCTCTCCCTTTTTCGTTCGTTTCCCCTCAGCAAAACACCTGTTTCCACAAGTAATAAATGTTGTCTATGACGTCAAGAAATAAACAAGTGTATATAACAGGTGCGGAAAAGTTTTATGTTGACTAACGCTTCATATTATTATTGTTTTGTTTTTGTTGTTGTTGTTATGTTATTGTTGTTGTTATGTTGTTATTGTTATCATTTAACTAACACCCACTTCTATTTTCTCTCCTCCCTACCCCTAACCCCCTTACCCTCTACTCCTGCATCCCCTTACCCCTTACCCCCTTACCCTCTACCCCTCGTACCCTACCCCCTTACCCTCTACTCCTCAACCCTACCCCTTACCCCTCTACCCGTTTACCCCCCCCAACAGGATCACTCCGCCCCCCCGGCATGATCGGCGGCTCCAAGCCCAAGGTGGCGACGCCGCAGGTGGTCAACAAGATCGAGCAGTACAAGCGCGAGAACCCGACCATCTTCGCGTGGGAGATCCGCGAGAAGCTCATCTCGGAGAGCGTCTGCACCAACTCCACGGCGCCCTCCGTCTCCTCCATCAACAGAATCCTCAGGTGGGTTGGTTGGGTGGGTTGGTGGGTTGGGTGGGTTGATGGGTTGTTGGATGGAGTGGGTGGGTTGATGGGTTGATGGGTTGGGTTTAAATTTGGGGAGGGTGGATGAGGTGAGGGGATGGGGTCAACTTGATATAATCCTAAGGTGGGTTGAGGTGAGTTGAGGGGGGTGGGTTGAAGGTGGGTTCATCGGTTGGGGTGGGTTGACTGGTGGTTAAGGGGTGGAAAGGTGTCCTGCGTCTCTTCCATCTGTAGAATCCTCAGGTAAGGGTGGGTTGAGGTGGGTTAAGGATGTGTTAAGGGTGGGTTGAGGTGGGTTAAGGGTGGGTTAAAAGTGAGTGAGGAATGAGGAAACCCATCTAAATAGTAGTTGAAATAGTAATAGTAGTAGTAATAGTAATAGCAATATAGTATTAATATTAGTAGTCGAATTAGTGTCACCAGAATATGATAAAAAAAAATATTACTGATGATGGCATTAACCACAACAATAATTACCATAAAGAGAGAGAGAGAGATAATGAGAAAAGTCATTTACATAATGTAAAACAATCCAATTGCCACAGACCACATCACTGATAAAATGAGGCAATAAAATGGATAGATTTAAGGACATTGTGATGTGAAACGTCATTAATGGTCTTTTTATAGTAAAAAGGATATGTTTTTTTTTCTTTTTTTCATTATTACGTCAAAAATACTATTATATGATTTGTTAGTTAGGATTGAGGTTTTTATTTATTTATTTATGTATCTATTATTTCTTTATTTATTTTTCTTATATATATTTGTATGATCAGTTCGGAATAGATAGATTGCTGTATGGGTAGATAGATATAGGGAGAAGAGAAAAAAAGATGAAAGTTTGTTAATGAATAGGAAATATGAAAGAAAAACATAATATTCAAATGAAAAAAAGAAAGAAAATATAATAAAAGAAAGAAAAAAGAAAATAAAAAATGTGTATATATATATACACCCACACACCCACACACACACATACATATACACATATGTATATACATATACACCCACACCCACACAAATACACCCACACCCACACACACCCACACACACACACACCCACACCCCCCCCCCCACACACCCCCACCCCCCCCCCCCCACCCCCCCCCCCCACACCCCCACCCCCACACCCCCACCCACACCCCCACACACCCAACCCGCCCCCGACTGACGACATCCGCTTCCGTTGCAGAAACCGCGCGGCCGAACGAGCTGCGGCAGAATTCGCTCGCGCTGCGGGCTACGGCCTCTACAACCCGTACGCGTTTCCGTGGGCGAATCCAGCGCTCCTCTCGCCCCTCGCCGCCCTCCCGCTTCACGCCGCCGCCGAGAACGCTGCTGCCGCTAAGGAAAACGCGGGCGTCCACTCCGACGGGGAAGGTGAGTGTAGGGGGATAGGGGGATAGGTTCGTGTGGGTTTGTGTGGATAGGGTGGGTTTGTGTGTGGGTTTGTGTGGGTTTGTGTGTGCGTTTGTTTGGGTACGTGCGAGTATGTGTTTATGTGTGTGGTTATGGGTGGATGTGTGTAGATGCATGTGGGTTCGTGTGGATTTGGACGCGGATGTGTACATATGCATGTGCGTATATAGGCTACGGATGTGAACGTGTACGTGAGAGAATTGTGTACGTATATATGTACATTTGTGATATTTGGAACATAGTTTTTTTTTTTAATTACGGTTTGCAGAATGATGGAAATTTCCGAAAATCAATCGGGGGGAAAAACATGAAGAAATAATAGTCAAATAGTCAAATACATAAAATATGAATCGATAAATAAGATATTCATAAATTCTTGAGTAAATGATAATCTTAAAAAAAAAGAAAAAACAGAAAAAAACAGCTGCTTGGTTGCCAACGCTAGCTTAAAACTTCAATTTATCACATGTCTTAAACCCGTTATTTTGTATTTCTGACAGTCCTATGAATGATGCCATGATAATGATAATCACAAAATATTTGAATATACTTGGCGTGATATTTAAACATGTGGTTATTCGGACCATCAGCAGCATATGTGTATAATAAGCGTGGACACAAATATATGCAATAATATGCATATGTACATAGAAGCATAACCACACACACATATATATATATGTGTGTGTGTGTGTGTGTGTGTGTGTGCGCGTGTGCGTGTGTGTGCGTGCGTGTGCTACTATCTACTATATCAAATTATAATGTGAATATATATATGTATATATATATTTCTTTTATTTTATTTTGAATTAATTATACCTCATAGTAGTATTTATTATCATTTTGTATTCTTTTTGTATTTCCATGTGCAATGTCTATTCCATTGAGATGATTTAATTCACAGTCACAGAAATAAACATAAATCTTTTTTCCTGCTGGTGTATCTGGGGCAAGTGGCAAGTTGTATGTTATGAATTATTTTTATCGATTAAATGGAGAGGAAGAGGCAGCAGCCAATATATATATATATATATATATAATATATATATATATATATATATATATATATATATATATATATATACATATATATATATATATATATATATATATATATATATATATATATATATATATATGTACATACATATATATATATATATACATATATATGTATATATATGTATATATATACATATATATACATATATATGTATATATATGTATATATATATATATATATATATATATATATATATATATATATATATATGTGTGTGTGTGTGTGTGTGTGTGTGTGTGTATGTGTATGTGTATGTGTGTGTGTGTGTATGTGTATGTGTGTGTGTGTGTGTGTGTGTGTGTGTGTGTGTGTGTGTGTTTAGAGAGAGAGAGAGAGAGAGAGAGAGAGAGAGAGAGAGAGAAAGAAAAAATCCCCGTACCCCAAACCGCAACCCCAACCCCAACCCCTAACCCCCACCCCAACCCCATCCCAACCCCAACCCCCAACCCCCCTACAAACCCCCCAGCATCCCTCCCCCTCCCCCTCCCCCTCACCCATCTCATCCCCATCCTAAACAAGCCCTTCTCCATTCCTCCCTCCTGTAGGCGGCGGGTCCCACAAAGACTCCCCGAGCCAACTCTCGCCCTCGGATCTGCACAGCTCCTCCTCCCAGAGCACCAACGAGGTCCGCTTCCGCCGCAACCGCACCACGTTCACGGCTGACCAGCTGGACGAACTGGAGAAGGAGTTCGAGAAGACTCACTACCCGGACTTGCCGACGAGAGAACGACTGGCCGAGAAGACCCTGTTGTCGGAGGCAAGAGTCCAGGTGAGGGGGTCGTTTTGAAGTGGTGAGGGCGTTTGAGGAGGACGTTTTGATAGGAAGGGGGCGTTTGAGGAGGACGTTTTGATAGGAAGGGGTGGGGACCTTTGAGGGGGTCGTTTAGAAGGGGCGGGGGCTTTGAGGGGGACGTTTCGAAAGGGTGGGGACTTTGAGGTAAACGTTTCCAAGGGGCGGGGACGTTTGAGATGAACGTTTCGAAGGGACTAGGGCTTTTGAGGTAAACGTTTCGAAGGGGTGGGGGCATTAGAGGTAAACATTTAGAAGTGGTGAGGACGTTTGAGTGAAACGTTTAAGTGGAACGTTTAGAAGGGGCAAGGATGAAACGTTTAGGGAAAATCTTAAATATTAAAAGAGAACGTTTAATTAGGACGTTTTAAGAAAACTTTTAAACTATAAAGTCTTAAGATAGCGATTTACTAGAACCTTTACAGAAAACTTAAAAAATACATAACGTTTAACAAGAGTATTCAAACAGACTCGTAGATAATTACCATTTGCAGTTATTTCAATTCATTATTGCATAGATCTCAATTACAGTATTTTGATTTTGTGTTGCAACCAAGTTATGACAGGGAGGAGGATTATAACAAGGTATGAGATTTTCCTGTTGTAAAAGTTTGGAATGCAATAACAGGAATGTAATAATACCGATGATAAAGAGAGTGACAATAATGATAATGATGATACTAGTAATAATTCTAGTGAGAGAGAGAACGATAATGATTTTAACAATGATAATGATAATAGTATATTAATGATATGGGTAATTATAATCATAATAACTAAAATAAGGATAATACAACGTGCAAAATATAGCAGTAGTGGGAAGGATAATCATAATAATAGCGTAACCAATAAAGATACTAAAAAAGATAATAAGAGTAGTAAAATGAATGTGAAAAAAAATAATATTTCATGACTCGATATGAGGCCACAAATTTATAGTTATGATTCAATACATGTTGTAATATACGAAATAAAGAGAGGTGTTGTATCAGGGGATGGGGGAGGGGGAGGGGCAGAGGCAGAGTGAGAGTGACCGTGACAGTGAGTGAGAGAATCATATATATATATATATATATATATATATATATATATATATATATATATATATATATATATATATATATATATATATATATATATATATATATATATATATATATATATATATATATATATATATATATATACCCCCACACACAACCTTTAAACCAAGATAGTCTTAAATAAAGTGAAATATTTATATATTCCTACTTCAACGTGCAATTATAGCATAAAAAGTCAGTTCACAGACTGAAAATTAATGTATCGGGTTTATGAGAAACGAAATTAGGTTTCAACTTACATATTCAAAGCATATTTCTTTTTTTCCAAGTTAAACATATATCTAAACGGAATAAACCCATTCAAAAAAACTGATTTCAATTTCCCACACGTTAGCTTCATGAGTTAGATAGAAGCATAATATAATTAATGCATGTGATAGGGTGTATCAAAGTGACCGTGGAATTTGAG
>BOPN01006516.1:10000-12500 GCA_017312705.2 Penaeus japonicus
TTTATGTTAACATTGATTTACGGTCAACTTTCAACTGTCATTCGTTTTAATACAAATGGTATATTGTTATTATATCTCTATACATATATTTAAATTATTCATTATTTTTCACATACATGAAATCCATCATCCACATAATTTCAAATTTCATTCACGGGTCATATTACTTGTATGTTACATTATCTTATATCTGTATCGTGTTGGATATCGAGTTTACATCCCTGTAGACTCTAAGGCGTATTGAAATACAACCTGTATTCACCTCGGATAATAAAGGCACATATCAAATGTCAACATGACGAGTTATGTATCTAAAATAATGGTTTCTTCCTATTTTGCAGCTGTCATAATTAGTTTAATATTATAATCTCTTTTATTATCATCCATGAAAAGGAATCATATAAATATATATATATATATATATATATATATATATATATATATATATATATATATATATATATATGAAGACCAACGAGAGAAATATAATGAGAGCAATTTATCACAGAGTTTAGAGAATATCTTATCACTGTCATCCAATAAAATCATATACTTTGAACACAAAAAAATACACTTTAACTCTATTATGGATACAACTGCGAGAAAATAAAGTTGCGCATTATATTGTACAGGACGAAAAGTTCGCTGTACCAATCATTTGTACCTTGGTTAGATAACGGAAACTACATCAGATTGAAAGGACTTTCTAGAAACTTGAGATTCGACTGAACACTTGACGTTCATACTGGAGTATAATACTCAAAGAGGGATAAGATTAAGATATAATGAATATTTCAAACGATCTTACCGCCAACAAAAAGGCGTCTACATCATCTCAACGGACTAGCTTTCTGAGAAATTAAGAAGCGGCGAGACTCAGAAGTCAGTTAAAAAGCCTGATTATCCCATGTAGTTTCAGTGAGCTGCAAGAAGTGATTACGTGATTATTAATCATGATATCAGGGTGAGGGGAACTGGCAGTGTCTGAGCAACTAACGATAATGCTATTAGTTTTAGATAGAGTAAGGGTTTTACTCGAACGTTGATGTCAAAAAAAAATCCAATCAATAGAACATCAACTAAGAGAGATGCCATGCCACATATAACTCGTGTTGCATATCAAAATGGGATCAAGTACACTACCTTGTGGGAGACCTGAATTAACACTATGTAAGTTAGTGTAGCACCCATTAACAGCTAGGTGTTGGCACAAGTCCATCAAAAATATAAGATTAAAGGGTCATCAAGTATACTACCTTAAGGGAGACCAGAAATAACACTAAGTTAGAATAGCACACACTAACAGTTAGATGTTAGCACCTGTCCAACAAAGAATCGAGTAAAAAGGTCCACAAGCATCAAAAGCAGAGAAAAAATCATATGACACAAGTCTGGTCTTCAATCTCATGGCCAAGGAAAAAGGAATCTGATGTCCCTTTGTTAATTTTGTATCAAAGTTACCTTGTTTTGTTCTAAAACCAGACTGAGTGTTTGGTAATTAGTGAGAAAGATATTGAGTAAGTAAATGGTCAATCACTTTAGATAAGACTGAAGTCAGAATTAGTAAAATGGTCTATATTTCTTAGGAAGAACCTGAGCTGAATATCCCTTTTTCCCTAAGATTATTTTCCTTAGATTAGCAGTACACCCTTTATCGCTGCATACTCGTCAAATACCATGCGTCTAATTGCAGTGTACAGTTAGTCATTACCTGTCTACTGTTCCTATCTGCCATATGTCTATTAATTTAATATAATTCAGAATTTAGAGATGATTTACGTATTCCATTAAGAATGCTCATTCATTACATGTTGTATACTTACTATATATTATATATGATGTGCTCCGAATTATTTGCGATATCTTTAGTGAATTTATAGAATAAGATTTTTTTTCAAATTTATCAATATGCACTATTCGGAATAGCCGTTTTATTTATGTAGCTGTGTTGTTTTATGTGGTGTATGTGAATAAATAGAAACAAACATGTCACTTTGCTATTACTTATATACTATATCTATAAACAACATCCGGAGTCTAGTAACATTACGCTAACTAGTGACTAGTTAGCGGAATGTAGATAAAACAAAGCTTACCTACAAATTACTACTGGGAAACAATAAGTACCAAACATTTTCTTGTAGTAAAGTAGAACCTATTTTGAAAGGCTTACAATGCTTACTGTATGTATGGTATTCCAGTCCTTCAAAATGGCTAGAAGTATAAGAAACAAAGAACCAAACTCGAGCAAAATATGTGTTTGTTTAAGAGTTGCTTAATCAGTAGTTATACAAATATATTATACAGCATTTTGCATACTATTACTATTTTTAAGAGCTTATGAATAAAATACAATTCATTCATTGTTAAGTATTTAAACGTGCTATAACTATACTCGATCGAGGCTTGTCGGTTTTCATTGTTATTGTTACATTACTGCTTTTGTTAAATCGCGCACACACACACACACACACACACACACACACACACACATATATAT
>BOPN01006516.1:17500-25000 GCA_017312705.2 Penaeus japonicus
GCACTTATTATACTGGCGAGGTAAACCCTTGGATAGCAAACAAGAATCAGGAGTAGGTTTCTTAGTTCACAAGCGACTTGAAAAGAATGTTGGGGAATTCTATAGTGTGAGCGAAAGAGTGGTTGCTGTAATACTGAAACTAAACAACAGATATAGCCTAAAAATTATCCAAGTGTAAGCTCCTACCAGCAGTCATAGTGATGAGGAGATAGAGAGCTTCTATGAAGATGTGTAACCAGCTACCGATAGAGCAAAAACCCATTTTACCGTGATTATGGGGATTTTAATGCCAAGATAGGAATAAGGGAAGATGGAGAAATATCGGTTGGGAAATATGGAATAGGCACCAGAAATGAGAGAGGGCAAAGGTTGATAGAATTCGCCGAAGCTCGATCCCTTAAAAAAATGAATACAAGAAAAGAGACCCGGGAGGAAATGGATATGGAAATCACCATCCGGCATTAAAAACGAAATTGACTTCATAATCACCAATAGGCGTGACATCGTACAAGACTTAACCAAGATCAATAAAGTAATGTCGGTAGCGACCATAGACTGGTCAGGAGTAGAGTTAAGTTACAGCTAAGAAGGGAACGAAACAAGCTCATACAGAAGCCTCTCGTTAATCTAACCAACTTCAAGAATAGGGCGACGGAATTCAGTATCAACATCCGAAACAAATACTCAGTTCTCGAAGAAGATCTTGACATAGACCAAATGAACGACCAATTCAGTGAGATATTAACGGAAGCTGCACTTGAAATAGGGGGTAAAGACGAAAAAGAAAGGTTCAGTAAGCTTTCGGTAGAGACAAAAGAGCTTATGAAACAGCGTAGGGAAATGAAAATAACATCAATCAGAGACAAGATAGAATCAACAGAGCTGACTAAGACGATAAACAAGAAGAAGAAAGAGGATGTACGCAAATTTAACATACAAACAATAAACGAAGCTCTGCTTGCCGGCACCAGCATTAAGGCAACAAAGAGGAGGCTCGGAATAGGGAAAAAACAAATGTATGCAGTAAAGAAACCCAACGGAGAGGCGACATACAATAAAAATGAAATTATCAAAGTAATAGAAGACTTCTATTGCAACCTATACCACTCAAACGACCAACCACATACGGAGACAAACACAACAATTGGAGATGTTCCAAACATCACGGTAGATGAAGTAAATAGGGCACTAAAAAGCATAAAAAGAGGAAAAACACCAGGAGAAGACGGCATTAGTGTAGATCTTATTCAAGACGCAGGAGAGATTGCGGCAGTAAAGCTGGCCAGTTTTTATAACAGATGTCTAGACGTCGGTAAAATTCCGAAGGCCTGAAAAAACGCAATAATAATTCTAATACACAAAAGACTTAAAGAATTACCGACCTATAAGCCTCCTCTCAGTAATCTATAAACTGTTCACAAAAATCATCACAGCCCGTACCACCGATACATTAGATTCAAAACAACCCAGGGAACAGGCAGGGTTCCGCAGTGGATTCTCAACTACAGACCATATCCACACACTAGCTCAAATAAGGGAGAAAACAAACGAATATAGGAAGCCCCTGTGTATGGTATTCGTAGATTATGAAAAGGCATTCAACTAGGTACAGATATCTGCAGTACTGGATGCAATTCGTAAACAAGGAGTAGAGGAAATATACTGCAGATTATTAGAGGATATATATAGAGATGGTACAGCGACCATCAAAATCCACGCAGAAACCAATAAAATACCAATAAAAAAGGGTGTTAGGCAGGGCGACACCATCTCACCGAAGCTGTTTACAGCCTGCTTGGAGGAAGTATTCAAGAAGTTAGATTGGAAAGAGAGAGGGATTAAAATAGGGAATGAGCACTTAAGCAATCTAAGATTTGCAGATGACATTGTTCTTTTCGGTGAGTCAGCAGATGAACTACAACAATTAATAAGCGATTTAAATGAGGAAAGTCTGAAGATTGGCCTCAAAATGAACATGAAAAAGACTAAAGTCATGTTCAACAGTCGAATCCCAGTTAAGCAAATACAAATACAGGGCGAGGTACTAGAAGCAGTGAACGAGTATGTATACCTAGGGCAACTCATTCAGTCGAGTACATCCTGCGAAGCCGAGATAAAACGGCGAATCAGGCTAGGTTGGAGTGCCTTCGGTACACATAGTAATATATTACGAAGTAGTCTGCCACTATGTCTAAAGAGAAAGATTTTTGACCAATGCGTCCTCCCCGTCATGACATATGGATCAGAGACATGGACTACGACCAAGGCACTCGAGAGGAAATTAGTAAGCGCCCAAAGAGGAATGGAAAGGCTTATGCTAGGAGTTAGCTTAAGAGACAAGAAAAGGGCCACATGGATCAGGCAGCAAACAAAAGTAGAGGATATACTCAAGACCATCAAGAAGAAAAAGTGGCAGTGGGCTGGACACATATATCGGAGACAGGACAACAGGTGGACAAAGAAAACAACAGAATGGGTAATACACGACACAAAGAGACCCAGGGCAAGACCAATGACTAGATGTTAAGGATGAAATAGCAAAATTCGCAGGAGTAAACTGGAATCAGAGGACACAAGACCGGAATGACTGAAAAAGATTGAGAGAGGCCTACGTCCTGCAGTGGATTGATACAGGCTGATGATGATGATATATATATATATATATATATATATATATATATATATATATATATATATATATATATATATATATATACATATATATACATTTATATATACATTTATATAAACATATATATACATATATACATATACATATATACATATATATATACATATATATATATATATACATATACATATATATACATATATATATACATATATACCTATATATATATCTACATATATATATATATATATATATATATATATATATATATATATATATATATTTATATATACATATAGATATATATATATGTTTATGTACATATATGTATATGTATATAGATATAGATATATATAGATATATATACGGATATATATATACATATATACTGTGAGGATTGTCTTAGTCTGTCGTAACAAACAACCCAACACAAAATAGGTAGTGATGCCAGACACAGGGTTTGAACATTACGGGTTTATTCCATAACGCATAAATTAGGTGTCAACGGTAGCGTAGTCGATTCCGGGTCTGTCGGTATGTTCCAAATATCCTGCTTATATGGAAGGGGTTCGCATCCGACGTCCCCTGATTCTTGTCCCCACTCGGGAAGGTAGCCTGAAATGTACGGGGCGTGGTGTAGGTCTGTGGGATGGCAAGCATTAGCAAATTAGCTGTCAATCAAAGTTGACCTGACCTGACCCGGCGATTGTCTCGCACTATTCATATATTTATATTTGTTTTACTTCTGTATTTAATATCTTATATAGCATTCTATATAATTCTCACAACGCTCGGTCACCTACTGACCAAGTCGTCCTCGACTTATAAACATATATAGTATCAAAATATTGTGCATGCATGAGCAAAAAAGTGCAGTGCCCGATGCATACATAACAATTGCAATGATGATTGGCAGTGCCAAAATAGTAGGGTTGGAGGTAGAGACGTATAGATATTGCATATATATATATATATAAAGACATCAAAATATTATTTAGACATAACTGAAGTAATGATGATTAACTTAACTTGCTTGGTCCTCTCTGCGTCACGTCGACAGATGATGCGACATGTAGTTGAACCGACACATTCTACAGGAAGCGTAGATAGCGGCACAGAATGGGTCAAGTAAGTTCTAAGTTGGTAACCAACCTCTGCAATTCTGTTTAAGAGTATTAAGGGAGACATGGATTCCATTGCAACGATTGTAACATCAGAATATGTTGTTGGAATAAACTTGATAAAAAAAAATTATTGAACATATGCAGGGAAGATGGAAACATATTGCAATACAATGTCAAGATAATTGAAATCACGTGACCTTGGCTGTAATAGTTCTGAAAAATGAAGAGTAAGTATACTTCATATAAAGTGTAGATATGGATATACCAAGTTGGATTTCAGAGAACGCACATGGTGTTTTTGAATTGTGATGAGAGGCCTAGAATTAGTTAATATCCAGTTTAGGAAGAAATAGAATCACAAAATAAAAGGAATTCATTGCTCATGTGCGACATTCTAAGAAATCTGAAAGTAAAATAATAAGACATCATTAACATTCGAAAGGTTACATATAAGTACTTATGATAAGACCATGATATGGTCGTTACGTTACCCGAGAATGAGTTCTCCAAGGGAAGCGTGTGGCTGCTTGGCCGAAAAACGTTGCCGTGCTGGCGGTATCTCTTCTTCTTCTTAATGTGACCGTGCGCTAGATGAATTTGCTACAGGGAGCAATACTCATGGCTCTGCTAGCCGAAAAACTGCCGGAGCTGCGCCAGGCGGAAAGTAACCGTACTCACGGTACTTAGCAGTAGACCATATTACAGGTCGGTACAATGGATGTCTTCTCGTGAGACCGTCGTGGCTCTTTCAGCCAAACATCGGGGCAGGCCCGGAATAGCTATAAAATAAATGACCAATCTGGCGGTCGTTGTGATGAGTGAAAGAAAAAAAAGAAGCACCCGAGTCTCATCCTCATGGAGGTGGGCTATGAAAGGCCGAGACTAGGTAAATGTGATGAAAAAAACGAATCTTATCCTCAAAGTGGTTAATTTTCTTTAACAGAGGAAATGCTGCAAAGCCAAGACTGGTAAAAATAATGAATGAGCGTATGAAAGTTAAAACGAAATCCAGAAGCATTATCAATACCGAGAGTTTTTAGTCATCAACATAAAAATCAATCAGATAGGTGATTGGGAGGGGAGGGATTAGTAGAAAGATATGGTTGAAGTGAGAAATATGCAAATAACTATCTACTTACTGTCCAGCAAAACAAGGGCGATAAAAGAATTATTGTGGGTGGCACACGTCGTCCTACCGAGTTACTAAATATTCGTTTATGCCATGACATTTAGTTGCAGTGTCAAGGGGTGTTTGTGAACAGAAAGATAAGAATAGGTAATGAAAAAGCGCTAAGGGTAGATGGTGTATTTACAGTGAGTTATGTGTGTGTGTTTCGCAAAACGTAATAAATCAAATAATAAATAGATTATATAAGGCTATGTAAAATGATTAATTGAATTGATAAAATAATAACATCTCAATTTACTTCACATGACTATTACGATAATACGATAGCTTAACTATGACAAAATAATAATGATAAACTAAGAATAAAAATACGAAAATAGAGAAAGTAATATACAACGTAAGAAAAAAAAACTATATGAAAATAAATAAAATCTGTAACAACCGAAAAAAATATATTACAAAAAGTATGAATATGTAGATCATTGAATTAACACATTCGTTTTGATAGACACGTCTGGTCATCGCAATGTAACATATAAGTTTAGTGAGGTCCTGAATGACCTGTTAGAGTACGAAATGACCTAGCCAAGTGACCTGGTAAAAATTCCAAAGTAATTCCAAATATACATATAAATATTCTTATTAAAATACATACGATATTTGTTAAAGAAAAAAAAAACATGAAACATTGCTGAAATAGACAATGTTAATAGTTCATAATAATTAGCTAGTATGATAAAATCAATCTCGTAGATTGTGAAAGATTCGCAGACTTATGCGAATAATTATATAAATGATAATGATGATAATGAAACTAATCCGAGTCGGAAATATTTTGTGCAATAACTGATCCGTCGGTTAGTAGGCTCGCTGCTTGTACAAACGTCTTACGGCAACCCTTAGCAGCTGCAGCTGTATTTAGGACCTGTTTACACTAGGCGCTTTCCAACGCGCGTTAGCAAACTCGGCGTTAGAATCTACCGCTCACACGAGGCGCTTTCAAACGCGGCGTCAACGCGACGCTTGTGTTTGTGCGTGCGTTATATGTATGTCTGTGCCAAACAATGCAGAGAGAAACAGACATATATATATATATATATATAGTAATATATATGTATATATATATATATATATATATATAGTGACCATTTGAAGCGGCGCAAGCGGCGAGAAACTTCCTCCACGTGGAGTATCCCAGGGGTTGCCATAGTAACACACATTCTCTCTCATCATTGGTAGCAGCCCAGCCAATTAGGGAGCACGCTGCTTTCAAAATGCCGCGTTAGCAAGGGACCCCAACGTTGACGCGGCGTCAGGCAAAACGCCGCGTCACGTGTGACCGGTTCCATAGATACCATTGACTTTGCCTAACGCCACGCGCGTTAAAAGCGTCTCGTGTAAACCGGTCCTTAGGGACACGTTTTAGGCCCGGTTTACACAAGGCACTTATAACGCGCGTTAGCAAACGTGGCGTTAGGCAAAGTCAATTGTATCTATGGAACCGGTCACACGTGACACGGCGTTTTGCCTGATGCCGCGTCAACGTCGGGTTCCTTGCTAACGCAGCGTTTTGAAAGCAGCGCACTCTCTAATTGGCTGGGCTGCTACCAATGAGGAAAGAGAATGCGCGTTACTATGGCAACCCCTGGGATACTCCACGTGGAGGAAGTTTCTTGCCGCTTCAAACGGTCACTATATATATATATATTACAATATATATATATATATATATATGTCTGTTTCTCTCTGCATTGTTTGGCACAGACACACATATAACGCACACACAAACTCAAGCGTCGCGTTGACGCCGCGTTTGAAAGCGCCTCGTGTAAACCGGGCCTTACGCTAAACTGCGTTTGACCGGCAAAGCTATAGTTCAGCATAACTCATATGCATGGTACATGAAGAAAAAATTAATTTCGAATTTGCCAGTTCAATGAGAATTTTAAATTAGGCAAAATACGAACTAATTAAGAATGATTTTAGATAGAAGCTAATTAATATGAATAATAAAGATCACGTACTTTAGAAAAAAAAATGTCTGAGAAAAAATCATAAAACAAATCTTGAATAATTATGTTTGTGTAAATAAATAAACTTCTAAAATATGACGAATACTTCCACTGACTTACCTTGATTTTCCTGCCTGACGCGTTGTATTTACTGTTGTGATCACGTGAGAGAGTAAATAAATGTAAGTACATGGCGAGCGGTCCACGATTTATAAGAAAATAGGAGGTGAGCACCATCCCTTGCTGACATCATTTTGTGAGGGTGGCGGTAGAACAGGGTGGGCAGGCGGGTAGGAACTTCCGCTTATTCTCTCGATATCAATGGTACGTTCGGCGTACCGGCTTCTTCGGAGTAGTGAGTCCGATACCAGCAAAATCATGGCACCACCGCCTGGCACCAGTTGTGAGGGCTGTCTTAGTCTGTCGTAACTAACAACCCAACACAAATAACGTAGTGATGCCAGGTTTATTCCATAACGCAGATAGTCTGACGTTATGGTGCAAGAAAGATATATTCACTACAGTGCAATGGTCACAGCAATAAACAATATCACATCACGTATAAACAGGCGGGGAAATCAGGTGTCAACGGTAGCGTAGTCG
>BOPN01006516.1:32500-35000 GCA_017312705.2 Penaeus japonicus
GTTGCAGGAACCTCTGAACAGCAATTTTACGTTCATTTGTTAGATTCGTTTGATTTTAGCCGGACTATTGTTTGGGTTCTTTTCACTGAGCGCAGGTCGGAATGGGGGCCTCGTTTTATCATAAGTGCGAGTGGTTGTGTGTTTATATATGTATATATATATATATATATATATATATATATATATATATATATATATTTATGTTTATATATGTATATGTGTGTGTGTGTGTGTGTGTGTTTATATATGTATATGTATATATATACATACATACATACATATATATATATATACATACATATATATATATATATATATATATATATATATATATATGTATGTATATATATAAATATATATTTATATATATAAATATGTATAAATAAATAAATATATATATATATATACATAAATATATATATATACATAAATACATTTATATATATACATACATACACACACACACTTGCACTCATGTGTTTGTATTTTTGCTTGTTTTTTAGTCCTTTTTTTTTTCCTTTTTTTCTTTTTTTCTTTTTTTTTTAAGTAGCAATCCATTCACAGAATGTTTCAAAACAATAAAACAAAAAGAGTGAAGAGAGAGCCAGTCAACAGCTCTGACACTCCTCGCGACCCTCAATCGCCATCCTGTCACTCGAGACGCACTTCAGCCCAAACGAACGCGCTGTAATATGTCGCTGTAACCCAGCCGGTTCTAGTGTGGTTGGGGGATTTCCCTTGTGGAGCCGCTCGCTGTCACGGCGACGGAGTCATACACATGGCCAAGTGGGTAAGATGCGCAGAGCATTCGGAGCCTCTTGTTTTTAGAATCTTTTATTGTTGGCTTGATTCTCTCTCTCTCCCTCTTTCTCTCTCTCTCCTCTCCTCTCTCTCTGTCTCTCTCTCTCTCTCTTTCTCTCTCTCTCTCTTTCTCTCTCTCTCTCTTTATCTCTCTCTCTCTCACACACACATACAAACACACACGCACGCACGCACTCACACACTCTCTGTCTCTGTAGCGCATAGTATATTGTTAGTATATTTCGCTCTTAATTAAGGTTAACTCGAAACTCTTTATTCGTTGTAAGTTGGTTCATTTGCCTCCTGCAGCTCATATGTTGAAAGCTCGTGATAGAGGTAATATTTCTTGTGCCTTCGTCCAATAAGTTTTTATTTTTATTATCATTATTATCATTATTGTTAGCATTATTGTTACCATTATTATAATTACTGTCAATATCATGGACAGCCTTATCATCAATTCTATTTGTATCATTATCATCATCATTATCCCTTTATCCATTCCATATGTAATTCCATAGTAAAATCCACTACCTACGCCCCTTTTATACTTACAATCACCATCGTTATCATTAAGATAATCGTTCATGATAATAACCACAACAGTAACGAATACAATAATAAAGTAGTGTGCCAGGACACTCCCAGCAAACAAGAGCCAGTCATTCCTCAGTGAAGTCCACACCTCATCTTGTTCAAGGGATAATATTTTTCCTTGAGATTCCCGGTGCAGCAGAAAAAATGGTTGCTCTTGACATGAATGATAACAAAAGAAAGAGGCTGATGTGCGGGCAGCTCATGTCTAACCTACTTATTAAATTATTAACATTCTTGGCACATTTTCTTGTCTGTGTATAACTGCAATATTACATATCGAGATGGGCATCATCAGCATAATATTGTAGGGCAATCTGCTGAAATGTTTATTGCAAAATACAACTTTAGAGATGCAGAAAGTGTCGTCTGAGGTCCTCCCTGGTTAATTAATGTATATGCTAGTCAGAAGAGATAGATCTTTCAATCCGGGTGGACACGAAGGGAATGGAAAATGCAGCAAAGATATATTATTCGTGAAAGGAGAGGGTAAATCTTCAAATATGCAAATGGAATGAAATCTGCATGAGAGAGAAACGTGAAGTGAAAACGTAATAATTCAAAAGTGTTGTTTTTATGATACTGCGAGTTTGAGACTTTATGAAGCATGGAAAAGGTAAATTTTAACATTCTAGTTTATGGGTCTTTCATGAGTATTTCTCAGTGAAGCATACACACACACGCGCGCGCGCACACACACGCACATACACACGCACGCACATATACACATACACACACACGCACACACACACACGCACACACACACACACACACACACACACACACACACACACACACACACACACACACACGCACAGACACACACACACACACACACACACACACACACACACACACACACACACACACACACACACACACACACACACACACACACACACACACACACACGCATTATATTCTAGCATCTTAAGCAAAAGAACGAACATCACAGGGCAAGCATTCCAAGGCTGCAAAGGAAGAAGAGGAAAGCAATATTAATTCACGTTAAAGTAAGTGGTCCTCGGAGAAATTAAGAGAATTGGTTTGAGAGAAAATAATTCACCCAGATAGTTAATCACGAAACGTCGCAAACTTCTTAATC
>BOPN01006516.1:57500-75334 GCA_017312705.2 Penaeus japonicus
CAAACATCAAATCCCAATCTAGAATCTTTAGCCTCCATGCCCGGCCTTTGATTTTTTTAATACAAAATCACGTCTGGCAGACTTGTACCATGTAAAAATACCACGAATAATCAAGTACATTTAACAAACCGCCTAGTATGATAAAGCAATTTCACACTTTCAACCATCATCGAATTAGAGTAAAAATTTCCGCTTCAGGGCATCCTGGAGTTGGGTTCGGGACTTGACTCGAACCCGAACTAAAACTGGGTCGGCCAATAGGCAACAATTCCCACGAACACTCATACCAAAACTATATCAACTGCCGTTACGCCTTCACAGTATTTATATGTTTATCCGTCTCTCTCTGTTTCTTTCTCTCTCTCTCTCTCTCTCTCTCTCTCTCTCTCTCTCTCTCTCTCTCTCTCTCTCTCTCTCTCTCTCTCTCTCTTTATATAAATAAATAAATATATATATATATATATATATATATATATATATATATATATATATATATATATATATATATATTGCATACATACACACACACATACATATATATGTATATATATATATATATATATATATATATATATATATATATATATATATATATATATATATATAAGAGGAAGAGAAAGGAAGCGAGGACTGTAGATATACAACTATAAATATAAGAGAGAGATGTAGGCAGATCAAAAATAAAATCCAACACAATTATCGTCCGCGCCTCCCTCGCTCCCCCGCGTCTCTCCATAAGAGATAAAAGAAAGAGGAAACGCATTCGCCCTTTCCTCCCCAACCCACACCCATCTGCCCCCCCCCCCCGTAAGAGCTCCCACCCATTCCCTCATGCCATACCCATTCGCCCTCCCCCCCCCCCCCCCCACGTAAGAGCTCCCACCCATTCCTCATGCCATACCCATTCGCCACCCCATCGCAACCCCGCCGGCGAGTCGTTCCGGCTTCGATTTCCAATAGAGTGCAACAAGGGCAGTACTTTCCTGCACGTGACGTTACTTTGCAACATGCAGTAACAGTCGCAATAATTTCGAAGTCGTAGCGTTCATGGCTTGATGTGAACGCATTTCCCTTTGTATATGTATTCGTAATGATGATGAATAGGAGGCCAATTTATCATTATTACAGGAAGGGATATGCACGCAAGTATGGACAGATGTTAAATATAGGTATGTTTGTAAGAAGATTTTTTTTTCTTTTCTGATTCCTTTGCGTGTGTGTCTTTTTGTGATTATGTACCTGTGTGTGTGTGTGTGTGATTGTGTGTGCAACTGACTTATGAATGTTTGTGTGCGTAATATCTCTCCGATTTTCTTGACGCATTACTAGTTTATCCATGATAGCATATATATATATATATATATATATATATATGTGTGTGTGTGTGTGTGTGTGTGTGTGTGTGTGTGTGTGTGTGTGTGCGTGTGTGTGTGTGTGTGTGAATATATATATATATATATATATATATATATATATATATATATATATATATATATGTATATATATATATATATATACATATATATAGATGATAATACTAAATAAAATTCGCAACAGTTATAACAATGTTGGTAATACATAATAATAAAAGTTAGAACAAAACTACAAACCAGGTCTTGAACCTTAAGTATCTCTTCACTTACTATTTCAGAAGCCTACCAGCAACAGGGACGTCAACGGAAACACAGAGCCCAAAGGGCACTCTGCTTGCTCCTTCCCCTCGTACTCCCTCTCTTTTCTTTCCCTTCCTCCCCCCCCCCCCCCCCTTACCATGCATCCCCATCCCTTCTCCCACTCCCTGTTTTGTGTCGCTCCTGCACTCCGCTTTCAAGGGAAGTGCGGAAGGACTCTCTGGCTCCCTCCCGAGGGCCCAGGCAGCAGTACTTCATGCCTCTGAGTATGCCAAAGGAAAGATGTTTTCATGGTATTCGTACCAACATGTTTACTCAGAAAATGTGTAAATACATATACACGTATACTACCAGTATATGCTGTGTAGCTTAGGTACACTCATACTCACATAAATTACAGCAATTACGATTTTATTGCCTATAAACAGTACAGACAGCAAATATGCCAATACCACTGACATGTTAGATAAAACGGAAACGAATGTACCTAACAAGTTAAAAAAAGAACAAGAAGTGAAAAAAGAACAATACACAAACAGAAAACCACTTCAAATAAAGACACCCACACCCACACAAACACCCTACAACCACTCTTATGTAAGTAGTTATACTGTACGTCGTGTTTTTCCTTCCTAATGCGAGCGATGCCAAGAACATCAATATAGGAGCCGACTTCTTAGAATCCATTTCGAATTGATGCCGTGAATGCCATTATGCGATAGAGCTTGAGCGATTTCATTACTTACGTTAATAAAACAATTTCGTTTTTTGTTATCATTATTCCTAGAAAGAACACGTCTGGGAATTTCATATAACGGGAAAAATATAAAGAATATTGTTTTATTCATTGTATTCCTCAGAAATTATTTATCATTTCTATTCACTCTCTACGGCGTGTATCTCATTTTTGTATAGGTCAGTTATCGAAAATATAATATTCAAATATAGCTGAACATAACAATAATAAGACATATTCATATTCATTAAAGATTGATCAACTAGTGGAAAATATCGTCACTGGTCGAGATATGAGGACATTGCAACTTTGCACCTTGTGCTTTTTCTTCAACATTTTGAATCGCAATTTCTGGCAAACATACAATAAAACATTACATCCAAATGTTCTTATAACGATATAAAAGACGAAGAAAAGAATATGTCACAGAATAAAGGAGTCTTCCCTGGAAATGATTTGGTTGTTACGGTCATTACATGTTATTGCAGCCAATAAGTCATGCGAGTGGGGCCTGAATCAACAAAATTATACAACGATAATTTCGTTTCGTATTATTCCGATTAGAAGCGATCTCCAGAAGTATCATTGTCGTTATTATTATTATTATCATGATTATTGTTGTTATAATTATTATTACTGTCATCATTATTATTATTATTGTTATCATCATTACTGTCATTATTGCTATTATAATCATTATCATTATTATCATCTATATTATTGTTACTACTAGTATTATTGTTATCATAATCATCATTATTATCATTATAATCATTATTATCATTATCATCATTATTATCATTATCATCCTTGTAATCATTATCATCATTATTATCATTAATATCAACATTATCATCAACATCATCATCACCACAATCGCCATCAACATCATAATCATCCTCATCATAGTCATCACCATCATTCGGCGTCCCTGGCGTGTGTGTAAGAGAGAAGGGGGAAGTATATACTTATCCACCACCACCATCATCATCATCATCGTCATCATCATCATCATCATTTCCCTCATCCGTACAAGCTCAATTTCCAAAATTCCCGAAAGAAATGCGTGACCATGATTACTGGCCTTATAAAACCTCCATGCACAGAGCTTATTATTTTCCGGAAGTGTGTGTTCGCATTGAAACTAGTTCTTTGAATTCAGTGACTGTAATAGATGTGGATACACGTGCGTGTGTTCATGCATGCGAGATTGTGTTGCACAAGCTGCAAATTGTTCAGATCTAGTTTGACTTAATCTTTGTTCATACACTGAGTAATCAGAGACCGAATGAAATATACATTTAAACTTTCTCTCACGTTGCTTGGCCTGTATGTCCCTTACCTATTGTGAGTTGAATAAAACACTTAGGAGGATTAACTTCGGATAAAGCGGATCTGGTGTTTGTGTGTCTCGTTTCAACATCACTTTGATTTTGAATATATATATATATATGTATATATATATATATATATATATATATATATATATATATATATATATATATATATATATTTATTTATTTATTTATTTACATATATATGTATATATATGTATATATTTATTTATTTATTTATTTATTTATATATGTATATATATATATATATATATAGAGAGAGAGAGAGAGAGAGAGAGAGAGAGAGAGAGAGAGAGAGAGAGAGAGAGAGAGAGAGAGAGAGACATACACATCTGTGTATGTGTGTATATATTCCTTCAAGATGACCTTATTTTCATAGCAAAATATATTATTCATTTGATACCATTTCCACTCTTTATCATTGCCCTTCTTGGCATCATCTTTTCTTTTCCTTTTCAAAAACTAGAGTGTTTTGAGACTCCTGTAAATGGTGAAGGGAGGAGTGCTTCGCTTGGCTGATTTATGTGTTTGTTTTTGTGAATGTTAAGAGCGCTTAAGTTGTTTTCACCGTGGGATGGGGATAATCCGGTCGATACGCTAATTAAAAAAAGCTGAAACCTTTTATTGTAACTACAACGGTAGTTGTATAGTTTGGTTTCTCTATCTATCTATTTAGTATCTACCTTTCTATACATAGATATGTACACACATACATGCATACATACACTCACTTACCACACACCACACATATATATGTGTGTGTGTGTGTGTGTGTGTGTGTACGTACAAAAGTAACCACTGATATGGATATGGATATGGATATGAATGTAGATACAGATGTACAAATCAATCCAAGTATAGATAATAACTTTTTCATCACATTCTTTTTTTTTATTTCATATCAATCTACCCATCAACCTATTCATCTACTTATCCCTTTCCACCCCCCCCCCCCAAAAAAAAAAAAGAATAAAAAAATAAATAAAAAAAAATAATAATATTGATAAAATACTAAATAATGATAATGATAATTATTTAAAAAAACATTTCTAAAAAAAAAAACATATACAAAACAAACCAAAAAAAGCGGGCCACCATTCCTCCCCCTCTTCAGCTAAGAATCCCTCGTGATGGCTGCCAGAAACACCTTTTTTTTTTTTTTTTTTTTTTTTTTTTTTTTTTTTTTTTTTTGAGCCGTTGGGTTTACCGTTAAAGCCCTCATAAGCACATAGGAAAGCCCTTTGCTTGTCCCTCTAACACTGTCTGGATCCCCGGTTGTTATGTTCCCGTGAAGTCTGCGGGATATTAGGAACATAGAGGTGATTTGGGGATTTCAGTTACGCTGGAATATAGTTTTTTTATAGATTATTATTATCAATATTATTATTAGTACTAGTATCAATATTATTATCATTGGGAGTTTTCGATTACGTTGTTTGGTTGAGTTATCATTGTTATTATCATCATTATTCAGAACGCTTGTGGGTTTGTTCGTAATAGTGGTCATGCTTATCATGAACTTCTTGATAATGAGTGTGATAATTGTCGATATGATAATGAATATCATTATCATTATAATCGCCATTATCGGCATTACGATAATATTATGATGATAATGATAACAATGATAACAGTAATGATGATGATGATAATAATGATGATGATGATAACAATGATATAATAATGATAATAGTAATGGTAATAATAATGATAATAGTAATGGTAATAATAATGATAATGATAATGAATATAATAATAATGATGATAATAGTAATGATGATAATGAATATAATAATACCAATAATAATAATAATAACTATGAAAAGAATAATAATGATAATGCAACTACTGATGGTACATCTTCAAATAGTAATGATAGCAATTTCCTATCATTACAAATATTAATGACAGGAAATATAATGATGATGATGGTAATAATAATGATAAAAGTAGTAATGATACTGCTACTACTGCTACTAATGATAGTAAAAAAAAAAAAAAAAAAAAACACTAATAATGCCACATGAGAAAAATAAAATTAGGAACAACATTTCACTGCCTCTCCACATTATATATTCTAATCTCACAGTTTTCTTCTACAGTGGCTTTGGTTATCGAATTTCGCAGAACTAGCACGATTTTTGCGGCGAATTCCTTGCGAGATCATCCATAAATCTTAAAATTCCTTCAGCATATGCATCAGTTGGCGCGGGCGTCTTCCGAGCGTCGAAGTTTTCAGGAAAATATCTCATAGGATGTGATGGGAAAATCTGAAGTCTCAAAGTGTGGAAGATGAGAAGGCTGTTTCAGGAACCATGGAGAAGACCCACTCTGTCGTTTTGATTTAGCTTTGGCTTAACTTTTGGGTTTTAGTGTTTAGAACTTTTTTTTTTTTTTTTTTTTTTTTTTTTCTTTTTTTTTTTTTGTTTATCTTTTTTTTTCTTCGTTTTTACGTTATCAGGTGCTATGTATGTTCTATACTCCCCCACCCCCACCCCCACCACCCACACATCCCATCCCTCTCGCTAATAAAGCAAGTAAACGTTATGATGTTTTTTTTTTGTTTTTTTTTAGATATTCTTACCAGTATCCGTGGGTGTTCTTATTTAATTTACTTGAGATCCTTTCCTTTTTTTGAGGGGGGGGGGGTGAATAGTGGGTAGTATTGTGTGTTTGTTTCTTTGGTCTTTTCCTTCATTTTCAGCTCTTTCCTTCTGTTTTTCTTTCTTTCTTTCTTTCCTTCTGACTTATTCTCTCTCTCTATCTCTCCCTTTCTCTTTCTCTCTCTCTCTCTCTATCTATCTATGTCTTTCTCTCCATTTTAATATTTGATGAGACATGCAATCTGGAATAACAGCAGCAAGAAAACAGCCGTCGCACCATTTCGCGATCCATATGTCATCTACACATGGGAAGACATGAGAAATGACCGACGTTTATTCAGGGTCCATTTTATTGCTCTCTCTCTCTCTCTCTCGCTCTCTCTCTCTCTCTCTCTCTCTCTCTCTCTCTCTCTCTTTCTCTCTCTCCCCGAGAGAAGATGCATCTGCAAGCCAGCGCCGTCGCGTCCTGCAACATTGCAACACCTTGCCTATTTCCACGTGGAGAGGAAAGGCGTGCATATCGATTCCCTCATTTACGTGGTGCAACATGTAATGCAATAGGATTTGGTAAGATGCCTTGGAATCGATATGGTGGTGGTGATGGTGGTGATGAATCATGATGATGGTGGTGGTGGTGGTGATTATGATGATGTTTCTATCTCTCATTCTTTCTTTCTCTCTCTCGCTCTTTCTTTCCTTCTCTCTCTCTCTCTCTCTCTCTCTCTCTCTCTCTCTCTCTCTCTCTCTCTCTCTCTCTCTCTCTCTCTCTCTCTCTCTCTCTCTCTCTCTCTCTCTCTCTCTCTCTCTCTCTTTCTCTCATGTTTTCTGTTGTTTGTCCTTCTTTCTTTCTCTCTCTCTCTCATTCTTTCATTCTCTCTCTCGCTCTTTCTTTCCTTCTCTCTCTCTCTCTCTCTCTCTCTCTCTCTCTCTCTCTCTCTCTCTCTCTCTCTCTCTCTCTCTCTCTCTCTCTCTCTCTCTCTCTCTCTCTCTCTCTTTCTCTCCATCTATCTATCTATCTATCTATTTATCTATCTCTATCTATCTCTCTCTCTATCTCTCTGATATTTGTATCTTTTAAAGTCGGCTTTCTATGTACAGGCACATTATATATATATATATATATATATATATATATATATATATATATATATATATATATGTGTGTGTGTGTGTGTGTGTGTGTGTGTGTGTGTGTGTGTGTGTGTGTGTGTGTGTTTCACCCTGCTCCTCGCCATGTTACTCGCTTTATCTACCCATCTATCTTTTTTTGTATCCTATACTATTTTACGTATCGTACTGTGCAGCTGTGTATCGCAGACAAAGAGAGAGAGAGAGACCGAGAGAGAGAGAGAGAGAGAGAGAGAGAGAGAGAGAGAGAGAGAGAGAGAGAGAGAGAGAGAAGAAGAAGAAGAAGAAGAAGATGATGAAAGAGGGGAAGAAAATGGGGGAGTGGGAGAGTGAGAGAGAGAGAGAGAGAGAGAGGAGAGAGAGAGAGAGAAAGAAAGAGAAGGAGAGAAGAAGAAGAGAAGAAAGAAGAAGATAAAGAAAGAAGAAGAAGAACGAAACGAGAGAGAGAGACAGAGAAAGAGAGAGAGAGAAGAAAAAGAGAAAAAAAAAACAGACATACAGACAGACAGAAAGAGAGAGACGGGGGTAGGGACCAGAGAATGATAGAAAGAGAAACACATATATAAATCATAAGTGCTCCCTATAACACTCACCAGTCTTCCCGCCACTCATACTCCACAATCAATAAGAAAGCTAGAAAAGCAAAAATAGGGAAAAATAGATTGCATCGCTCACTCAACATTGACTCCCGCGACGACACTTCATCAAGAGTTGTGTCTTACAGTGGAGTAATTTATCTGGAAGATCCATCGAGTTACACCCCTTGAGAAGTTCTGGTATTTTATTTCATTTTTTTATCGTGGGTTCGAATAATTTGTCTATATTATGATAAATTTCTTTTGTTTCGGTTTTTGTTCTTAATATATATATATATATATATATATATATATATATATATATATATATATATGTATTTTTTTTTTTTTTTTTTATTATTCATTAATATGACGGCTAGCAAATATAGTATTTACTTTACATTTTACATTTACATTTACTTTTTACATCTACATTTATTAGATTTGCTATGGTTTAGAAATCAAATAAATAAAAGTGAAGGTGTAAAAAGTCTCGAGGAAAGGTTCAAATAATCTGAATAACCAGTCTTTCTTCTCCAAATTGATCGCAAATTATTGCAAAACAACCATCCAATCGGACCAACCAGAACCTCATACAGATTTCAATACACTTATAATCTAGAGGCCTGTGCTGCCTTCCCTGCATAGTTGCCGACCATAGTGACCTTTGACCTCGAGCGGGGGACGTTATCTCCGAAGAGAACGCTCGTAAACCGCCAAACACGAGCAAGTGCCAAGGACTCCTGTTAACTTTTCCCGAGGAGGCTTCATTCTGGTCTCGAATCCGTGAACCTGCAGCGCTGGAACTAATCTGAAAAGATGAGTTAGATGCTTTGCCACCTGTACCACCGAGATCTAAGTAATTTAATCGCAAATTGGTCCTTTTATATATATATATATATATATATATATATATATATATATATATATATATATATTATATATATATATATATTTATATATATATATATATATATATATATATATATATATATATATATATATATATATATATATATATATCCTTCTCTTTTAATATAATTTTCTGTCTTTGCCTTTCCTTAATTTGATTTCCATTCTTAATTGGTCTGTTGTTATTTAAATTCCTTCATTCAATCATCTTAGTAGAATCATTCACGCTATTTGCATTCTCGTTAATAGATATTTTAGATGTAATTAATGTGCTAATGTTATACAAATATTAGTTATTAGGTTAATTTTAGTATTTTATAAATCAATCATAAGCATATCAATTCTAAAACAGAATTATGTTTGACTATCTTTATAGACGAATTTTAAAAGATTTAAGTTAATTATTAGAAGAAAGAGAGAAAAAAGAGTATAGAATAGAAACTCTAAGCAAACAAAACACATTAAAAAGGTACTGTAGATTACTCACCATCATTTTCATTGATATTCTAATCAATACCTATATATATTCTGAAAAATATATATATATAATTACATAATATCAAAGCAATATCGTGTTGTTGTTGTTTTTCTTTCTCTCTCTCTTTTTTTTTATTCTCTCTCTCTCTCTGTCTTTCTATTTCTCTTTCTTTCCATTTTCCTCTCTGTCTTCTTTCTGACTGTTTCACCCCCTTTTCCCCTTCTATCTCTTTATTTTTCTATTTCCTTCTCTCTCTCTCTCTCTCTCTCTCTCTCTCTCTCTCTCTCTCTCTCTCTCTCCTTCACCCATCCCTATTTTCCTCTTTTTGTCTTCTTCCCTCTCTGTGTGTGTGTGTCTGTTTCTTCCTTCATTCATCTTAAGGTTTGCAAGTATAATTATTCAGGTTATTTTAATTCTCGCTAATAAGATGATCAAAGGTACGGCATTTTCTTGTGCTAAACAAGTATTGGTTATTATGGGGTCAGCACTTATGTTTATATAAAAAAAAAAAATCAACATTTTTAACTATAGAATTATCGATAAATGAATATCTGGTAACTTACTCATCATCACTACAGGCATAAATTGTAAATAATAGATGAATTTTATAAGATTTGAATTAATTGTTTCACACGAACACACACACACACACACAAACACACACTCACACACACACACACAAGATCACATCCTTGCCCACAAAAAGTTATCTTTTGAACTTCGAAATCCTTATTTTTTCATATAACTTTTATTACAAGAGTAAAGTGGATTATTACATCTAATATATAGTTTAAAATCTCCAGAGTTTTCTTTATATTCCTCACATTTTTTTTCTCTTCCGTGTTTTTCACAATAGCATGTATTATGTAAAACAGACAATTTATCTTATGGTAATCTTTGATATTACTTGTAAATATTGTAGTTGGGGGCATGTGATAATAACTGTGCTGATATATCTATATCTATATCTATCTATCTGTCTATATATATATAATATATATATACATATATAATATACATATATAAATATATATATATATATATATATATATATATATATATATATATATATATATATATATATATATATATATATATACAAAGTCAGCAAATTAATTACAACAATTACTAAGTGATTTGAATAGGGAAAGTCTGAAGATTGGCCTTAAAATGAACATGAAAAAGACAGTCGAACCCCAGTTAAACAAATACAAGTAAAGGGCAAATTACTAGAAACAGTGAACGAGTATGTATACCTAGAGCAACTCATCCAGACGAATACATCCTACGAAGCCAAGGTAAAACGGCGAATCAGGCTTGGTTGGAATGCCTTCGGTATACAAAGTAATATATTACAAGGTCGTCTGCCACTAAAGAAAAAGGGTTTTGAACAATGTGTCCACCCCGTCATATCATATGGATCAGAAATATGAACTACGACCAAGGCAATCAAGAGGAAATTGGTAAGTGTTCAAAGAGGAATGGAAAGGCTTATGCTAGGGAGTTAGCTTAAGAGACAGGAAAAGAGGCACATGGATCAGGCAACAAACAAAAGTAGAGGATATACTTAACAGCCAGTTTTTTAAGAAAAAGTGGCAGTAGGCAGGACATATATATCGGAAACAGGACAACAGGTGGACAAAGAAAACAACAGAATGGGAAATACACGATACAGAGAGACCAAGGGCAAGACCAGTGACAAGATGGCGGGATGAAATAGCGAATTTCGCAGGAGTAAACTGGAATCAGAGGACAAGACCGGAATGACTGGAAAAGATTGAGAGAGGCCTACGTCCTGCAGTGGCATGATACAGGCTCACGATGATAATATATATATTCCCCCTAATCCTCTCTCATTCCATTTCCCCCTATTCCTCTCTCGTTCCATTTCCCCCTATTCCTCTCTCGTTCCATTTCCCCCTTTTCTTCTCTCGTTCCATTTCCCCCTATTCCTCTCTCGTTCCATCTCCCCCTATTCCTCTCTCGTTCCATTTCCCCCTATTCCTCTCTCGTTCCATTTCCCCCTAATCCTCTCTCATTCCATTTCCCCCTTTTCTTCTCTCGTTCCATTTCCCCCTAATCCTCTCTCATTCCATTTCCCCCTTTTCTTCTCTCGTTCCATTTCCTCCTATTCTTCTCTCGTTCCATCTCCACTTATTCCTCTCTCATTCCATCTCCCCCTATTCCTCTCTCGTTCCATCTCCCCCTATTCCTCTCTCATTCAATCTCCCCCTATTCCTCTCTCATTCCATTTCCCCTATTCTTCTCTCGTTCCATTTCCCCCTATTCCTCTCTCGTTCCATCTCCCCCTATTCCTCTCTCGTTCCATTTCCCCCTATTCTCTCTCGTTTCATTCCCCCTATTCCTCTCTCGTTCCATTTCCCCCTTTTCTTCTCTCGTTCCATTTCCCCCTATTCCTCTCTCGTTCCATTTCCCCCTATTCCTCTCTCGTTCCATTTCCCCCTATTCCTCTCTCGTTCCATTTTCTCTCAATCTCTCTCCATTCATTTTCTATTCTCTTCTCGTTCCATTCCCCCTATTCCTCTCTCGTTCCATTTCCCCCTTTTCTTCTCTCGTTCCATTTCCCCCTATTCCTCTCTCGTTCCATCTCCCCCTATTCCTCTCTCGTTCCATTTCCCCCTATTCCTCTCTCGTTCCATTTCCCCCTAATCCTCTCTCATTCCATTTCCCCCTTTTCTTCTCTCGTTCCATTTCCCCCTAATCCTCTCTCATTCCATTTCCCCCTTTTCTTCTCTCGTTCCATGCAGCCTCTCGCCTCGCTGCTCAGCGACGCATACGCTGGTATGGACACGTCCACCGCCTCCCCCAAGATCATCCCACACGTGCCATCCTCGACTTCAACCCCCGGATGGCCGGATGGAGGCGACCCAGAGGCGCACCCCGTACACGATGGCTGGATGTAGTCGCACGAGATCTGAGAGACTGTGGCATCACCCTAGCAGATGCAGAACAACATGCACAAGATAGACCAGATGGCAAGCCCTGGTGAAGATGGTTGGTTCTACGCGCCCCGATGCGCATGAGTAATAATATATAATAATACTACTACTAATAATAATAATAATATAATTATATACATATGTATAATATGTATATAATATACATATATGATATATATATATATATATAATATATATATATATATATATATATATATATATATATATATATATATATATATATATATATATATATATATCCACATATATATAGATATATGTATATGTGTGTTTGTGTGTATATGGTATAGATATATAATAAGCAGATTAGCAAATAATCTAATTGTTAAACTATATATCCTCTATTCTTGACAGAGGGGGATATACAAATTTAAAAAGAAGTGACTAGATTTATGCAGTCGATATGCCAACAGGAAGCATTAATCTCTCTGTGTATCTGTCTTTATCTTTATTTATCTGCACCTCCCTCCTGTCTCTCTTTCTGTGAGAAATATATTTCGCTTAAATTTCCCTGCTCAAAGTTGACAAAAAAATAAAGGGTATTTCTTAACCTCTCTATCTATCTCTCTATCACTCTCACTCTATCGATCTATCTCTCTCTTTATCTCTCGCTCTTTCACACACACACATTCACTCATACTTGTGCTGTTCTTGTTGTTGTTTTTTTTTCAGGCAATTGTCTTCTGGTTCTGTTTCCTTGCCTTGCCTTTGTCTATTGCTCTTCTACTTCCATGTCCCCCTATTCCTCTCTCGTTCCATCTCCCCCTATTCCTCTCTCGTTCCATCTCCCCCTATTCCTCTCTCGTTCCATCTCCCCCTATTCCTCTCTCGTTCCATTTCCCCCTATTCCTCTCTCGTTCCATTTCCCCCTTTTCTTCTCTCGTTCCATTTCCCCCTATTCCTCTCTCGTTCCATCTCCCCCTATTCCTCTCTCGTTCCATCTCCCCCTATTCCTCTCTCGTTCCATTTCCCCCTATTCCTCTCTCGTTCCATTTCCCCCTATTCCTCTCTCATTCCATTTCCCCCTATTCCTCTCTCGTTCCATTTCCCCCTATTCCTCTCTCGTTCCATTTCCCCCTATTCCTCTCTCGTTTCATATTCCCCTATTCCTCTCTCATTCCATCTCCCCCTATTCCTCTCTCGTTCCATTTCCCCCTATTCCTCTCGCGTTCCATTTCCCCCTATTCCTCTCTCGTTCCATTTCCTCCTATTAATCTGTACTTCCGATACCCCAACGCCTGTGCATTACCAGTAATCGATCTACCTGAAGAGAGGAAGATGATAGATGTTTTCTTCACTGTCAGTCCTAGACTTAAATTATTTTTTAATATCTAATCCCGGCTGAAATTAATAAGTACAGTTGTTTGAATGAACTAAATTAATCTAGATTCTAAGATTCGTAGAAGCAAAATTAAATACACAACCACTTTCCCTGATATTAGTGTTGACGAGTTGATGAAAAAGTTGCCCTGATCTACATACGTATCTCCTACACTTCTGTACAATTGGCAGGCCTAATACATGTGAAACGAGCTACGTGATTACCATTTATCGTTTGATAGTGCTTAGTTACTGATTGGTTGCATTCCAATCATTTTCATACTACGAACACAAATACCTGTTGATAGTTGATAGTCAAGATCCGTCCTTTGTAGGATAAATAAACCCAAACGCGTTTGGTCTTTTCGAACGGCTAGAAGGGGTATTTAGGGTTCCTAACAACGCATTGGGTGTTTCATTCCATCCTCTAAACTACGCCCATTCCAAAACTACAGCCCATGAGCAAACCCAAAAGAAGGAAAGCTACGTGTTGTCACAGGTTGTTTCTTCGATCATGTTAAAATTCAGTATGATGTATCACGGTTTATAATAAGACGTGTTATGTGATTACTATAACTACGAATATCACGGGATTACAATTCAAAGATTTGAAAACGTGGACTAAATATGACTTAACGCTGACAAAAAAACAAAACGTACTCTTATTGTAACCGGACATTGGGTGTAAAGAGCGGTGTCAAGTGAAGAGCTCTCTGAACATCAAAGGGTTTGATGAAATAGAAAAAAAAATACCTCTGTGTACTTTTCATTTTGGTTTGGTATAAAGGAAATTACATTTCATGAATTACGTAAAAACTAAGCCATTTATACGATGGTGTCAGTTCTCTCTCCTGAGACATGAAAGGGAAGGGGAAAGAGAGAGAAAGGGGGGGGGGGGGGGAGAGAAGTAAGATGATAAAGGAAAATGCAAATATACAATGAAAAAGTAGAAATTTCACAGATAGAATGGTATGTAGAGATACTGAGAGATGTTTAGATATAATGTGAGATGCAGAGTTGAATTAAGAGATACAAAGAGAGATGTAATGATCAAGAGAGTTACAGAACTTTAATGGATCATGTACAGATACAATGAAACATGCTGATACACAATGAGAGGTGTAGAGGTGCAGAGAGAGAGATGTAGAGATATAATTAGAAATGTTTTGATTCAGAGAAGTGTAAAGAGAAAGATAAAGATTTAGAGGAGAGAGAAAGGGAAGTTTAAGAAGAGGAATCTTTTTATCATTAATATTAATTCACTTTCAGAAAACTGTACTTTAACAAATATTGTGCTGAATACATTTTAAACCGTTATCTTTTTTCTTTTTCTTTTTCAATTGATAAATGAAACCTCAGTGTGGAACACTAAATTTTAGATAAGCCAGCTGTTACTATTACCATTTCCAGTACTTCATTTTATACAAAAGTAACAATACGATGTAATCAGCAATTGTACTTATCATTGTTGCTGCATGGCATCGAGATACACATTCATATTGTGTGTTGTGTTCAGTATATTGTGGACTGTATAAGTATGGTGAAGGGCAAATGTAGAGGATGATCGACTATGGTTTGTATCATACTGCCCCCATGAACTAATCTCTACATTGAAATTATATTACGTGAAACTACAAAACTATAATACGTGAATGTAGACTGATAGTACTTTTGACCTACGTATCAATTGTAGATACCTCACATATATCTCGTTGCCCTTACAAGTGTATTTCCCATGGGATACACAACCTGGGGGGGGGGGGAGGGTTGCGGAGGCTAAAGTAGATCTTTATGAAATAAGGCTTATGTTTATTCTATTGCCGACTTTTCATACATTTCTGATAGTAATATCATGTATTATCTACCCTCAGAATTGCTAAACGTTCAACTAGAGACCACTGACAATGCTGAAAATTCCCAGTAGATTCGCTCCAAAGCTCCAAACACGCCCTTGGTTCCATATGAAAAGCTGATTGTTCTCGAATGTTTCAAAGCATTGTTCGCATGGGGGTCCGAAACTTCAAACTTACCAGGCATACCAGCCAATTACAAGTCTTTAATTGAGTCTCATAATGTCTGGATGGGTTTACACAAGTATTGGCCCAAACAGCGAAGATAGTAAGCTTCGAAATTGCAAGTCAGAACGTCCGCCATTATGAATGTTTTATCGAAAACAAATCCGAAATAACAGAAGGGAATATAATCGTTCTCTGTATCTTTCCTCTTTCTCTGACCCTCCCTCCACAGCGATGGACTTTGATATTTCAGCAACAAATTCAAGCTTTGCATTCTTCTCTGCTTCTCCCACCCCAGCAATTCCGGACGGAACATCTGCTTCTGAATTTCCCCTCTGATATGTAAACGAGTTCGCTTGATTATCCACTGAAGTGCAATTGTGGCTGAGTTATGTACTCTTGCTCATGTCATAAATATCAATGGGTGTTTTTTGTAGCTATGATTACGCCATATTCTGAGGATTGTTCACATACGGACGCCCCGACCTGTTGCGCGATGGAGTCGTAAAATTTGATTGGATGAACGATTTTGGAAAAGCTATAAAAAGAGAGAAAGAAAAAAAATGAATGAGGGACTGCGTACAAAATCGCGTATAACTAGATATTATTTAAAGGTGATGTGTATTTTGCATATCTTTGGATGTTTTTTTTATTAGTCTTATTAGTATTCACATTATGTTTATCTTTTAGTTCTAAAATTTCTTCTTTTTTCATATTTTCTTCTTTTTTTCCCTCATCGTCTTATTTTTCTTCTAACACCTTTCCTTCCTTTTCTTCATCCTCATTCATCTCACGCCCCTTCGCCTCGTCTTCCACTTCCTTTTTTTTTTTTTTCTATCTTTCTTTCTTTCCTTCGTTTCTTTCATCTTTAACCACACCGATAATATTCAGTTTACTAAAACTTTGAAATATAAAACTAGAGGTTGAAGGCCTAGGGTGTGTGCATGTATGTGTGTATATATATATATATATATATATATATATATATATATATATATATATATGTGTGTGTGTGTGTGTGTGTGTGTGTGTGTGTGTGTGTGTGTGTGTGTGTGTGTGTGTGTGTGTGTGTGTGTGTGTGTGCGTGTGCGTGTGCGTGTGCGTGTGCGTGTGTGTGTGTGTGTGCGTGTGCGTGTGTGTGTGTGTGTGTGTGTGTGCTTTTTTTAAATCTAAAAATAAAAACTACACCTCGCAATGAATCAGGCGATTCTAAGAGCCTTTTCTTCTGTCAAAGTCAGAGATCTTGTGCAATACGAAGCCAAGGATGGACGGAAACAGACGGTTCTTCAAGTCCTTTTATAATTCTACACCGAGTAATCTTGCGACGGATCCTTTTTATTATTACTATTGCTATTATCATTATTATTATCTTTTTCTCTCTCCTTTTATTAACTCTTTCATTATTTCCTCCTCCTGTGAATTCTTCTCATACGAATAGTTTCTATTTTGGAGTTCGTATCATTTCTATTATTATTATTCGTTTTCATCTTTTCTTGCTTCATACTTCTTTCCTATTCTTCTTCCTTATCCTAATCCCTTCTCTTTTCTCCTCCTCTCTCCTTCTCCTTCACCATATCTTCTGCATTTTCTCACCTTCCATCACACTCCCTTTTTCCCTCTCCTCCTTTCTCCCTCCATCTCGCATGGTTTCTCTCCGTCTCCTCCTTATTCATTCGCTCCTTTACTCACCCAGATAGAACCATAAAATTTAAAGGAAGAAAAAAAAATATGATAACGAAGATCAAATTGGATGCTATTTCCCAGACAAGAGTAATGTGGCGTTTCCGCATTGAGCAGTGATATGCTTTTTTGTTTTTGTTTTTTTTAATGCTTGGTACAGAGCTGGGATAAGTCGTTAATGCTTTGTGTATCTGGGAATACTGTTTAATGTAATTTTCGTTCGCATCTTTTGAATTAATATTTTTTTCGTATTCTGTCTCTTTTATTTATATATTTATATGTGTGAATATATATGTTTCTGTGTGTGTAAAAGAAATTAAAAAATGAAGGATCAAATCTCAGAAAGCACACTATTAATAACAATGTTTAATTAGAGTACTGCATTTTACGTCCTCTTATATATATAAATATATATATATA
>BOPN01006517.1:22500-32500 GCA_017312705.2 Penaeus japonicus
ATATGTTCTGAGTCAGGTGATGTGATTCATAAGATTACATGCTGGTGACCCACATTCCTTTAACCCGTTAACGACGGATGACGTGTTTTTTCGTCATACATGACGCAGGAGCTTTTGCCTACTCATCTTATCTAATCTTTTCTGATCATCATCGCTGATTCAATTCAGCTCAGTTCAGAGAGATTTTGCGAAGACGTCGCTTCGCCCGGGTTGTGTGGAAGGGGTAGCCCGGTCTCTGTTGGCTATAAGTGCTGACTCATCTGATCATCATGACTGAACTTTTACCGTGGCGTCGGATTTCGCCTGTAGGCGCTCCAGTTGCCAGGGGCTAATGACAGGCATAGCTCTCTAACCAGCCCGGCGGCTGTCGTCTTCTGGGCCCTGCCTGAGGAAGCGAGTGTGCTCGCATTCCATCAGGTAGTGCTCTAATTTGGCGTCCGGCGCACCACAATACTCACAGCGTCGCTCATCTTGCCCAATAGTGGGGATGATTTGCCACGCACAAGGGTAGCCTATTCTCAGTCTGTGCAGACTGACTTCAGCACACCTTGATATTCTGGGAGAGTATCAGCGACTCATAGCCTGTGGCGTTTGAGTACCAGCTGGCCGAGGGGGAGGTTCTCACTTCCTCTCTGTGTCGCTGCAGGGCACCGACCTGCCCTGCAACCATCGTTTTACGCCTTAGCAGTTCCCGGCTAGGATGCACCACAAGATCACTCAAGGGTTTCTTCCTGCCTTCCTCCGCTAACCTGTCAGCTACGGCCATTCCTTCAATACCACAACATGGCTTGGGACCCAGTTGATGATGATGCGTCTTCCCTGATCCAGGATTCTCTGAGCAATGGTGAGAATCGAGGTTACCAGGTAAACGTTATCGAGGGGCGTGCTTTGTTGCAGGCTGTCAATGGCGGCCCTAGAGTCTGTGTGTATAACAACATGCCCGTCCGTCTGGGCTGCATGGGCTAGGGCTCCCATAATAGCTACTGCCTCTGCCTGGAGCGAGGAGGCATTGTCTGATACCCGCATAGCTGATGCCCTCGGCTGCAAAACCGGCGCCTGCAGTGCGGGTGGTGGGGTCCACAGAACCATCTGTGAAGTAGGTTTTACTATTCAACGGCGTGATTGCTGTAATGTTCCTCTCTGCCTCAGCCTTCAATAGAGGCGGTGAGTACTGTGCTTTTCTTCTTGATAGACTCATGACAGAGAACTCTATCAAGGATCGTGCCCACGGCGGGGCTGAGACATAGTCAGGGTGGGGATGGTCCATGCCCTTGATCAGTAGTGTCTCTTTGAGCTCAAAGCGTTTCAGCACTCTGGTTGTCTGAGACAGCCAGGTGTTGTTAGCAAAGAGTTCTTGGTTTTGTGCAAGCCGACGCTGCACTCTCTGTCTTAGCTGCGAGTCCAGTGGGGACTGTAGGACATTTGCAAGGAACTGGGCCGCCATCTGATCAATCGGGGTGTCCAGGGGAATTCATAAGATTACATGCTGGTGACCCACATTCCTTTAACCCGTTAACGACGGATGACGTGTTTTTTCGTCATACATGACGCAGGAGCTTTTGCCTTACAATGGGCGTTATGACGTTCGGGGATTTTGGATCACTGTGTTATTTTATTGTGCTATGAGTAATAAGTGAGTGATGCTAACAATTGCAGTCATAATTATTGTAACTGCCGTAATATTAAGCAAAATGGGTTTCAACTCGCTTCCAAAACCTAGATGGCACCACTTTCTTCTAGCACCAGCAGGAGAGAGAGCCTTGAATGGCACCCATCTACGGTTTCTAGCAAGTACTATCTCTATAGAAGGATGGCACATCGCAAGTTGCCGACCTCTTGCTCTAAAGTACCGCAGATGAAAGATGTGCAGGCAGAACGAGAGCAGGAAGGTGACTCACACCATGCCCAATGCCTACAATGTGCCACTGTGCCAGTAGGGATGCCTTTTATTGTGGCACTCACTGTCAAAAGCACAAGTTTCCTTCCTCTTCATTTTGGATGGTTATAAGTTTCGTGTTCGTTCGTCCCCCCCTAAAACAGTAATACTTCTATTACATTGAGTATAAAGAAAAAAAATGAGTTGATATGGACCCTGAACTACAATTTTAGTCAACTGCAGAATTGATGGAACCTGTGATATGACAGATATAAATTTCTAAAAACAGTAAAACACACACAAAAACAAAACACAAAAATGGATCTAGCTCTACAATGAGTAACTGAAAGGGAGTGGGAAAAATTAAATTATGTGGCAGAAGCTGCCTCGATCAGAAATAAAACTCATCCTGGAGCCTGCATAAGCAAATCTATGCCCCGTCGGCAATGGGTTAAGCATATATAAGCATTTTGTATGTTTTGCTAATGCTAAGTAGCATTGTGATAATTTCAAAACATTCCACTACATACCTTGGAAAGGGACAATGGAAGTTAAAATATAATGGTGAAAAGAGATTTATCTAAAAGATTTTTGTCTAAAACTGATTAACAATACACACTGGACATTATATCAAAGCATCAGAATATAATGTCCTATCACATTGTGGACTTTTGCCATATATACACATTGTACATAGTTATATTTATATATACACACATTGCAGTTGCTTTGGTATGTACCTCCTTTTCTCTTTTGTCAAAAAAAGAGGTGAAAAAATATAAAGACCTCTTTTTGTCACCCCTTTGAATGGGGCAGGTAAAAATCGCTCAGAGAAGTTCAGCACAAGATGTGCGCGCTTACTATATTGCCAGAATGAGCAGCATTAGGCAGATATATGCTGCTATGAGAGTTTTTTGCTAGCCTATTTAGTGTATGGTACTAATTTATTTTATTAATTTTATTTATCTGTGGATGGGATACATACCTGAATTAGAGTGCTTTCTGTTGTAATTCATGTCTAGAACATGTTCTTAGGTAATCAGATTGATTATTAACTATTTATGTGTATTCAAAGTTTTGTGACTACTAAGAACTTTTCATATTATCTTACTGATAATATATAACATTTCAGGTTGGTCCAGAAGAAATATCACCAAGTGAACAAAGAAACATGGCGAGTGGGGTCGAATTTCTCAAGTCGGAGGACATCAGGCCTTCGTCTATTGCAGAGTCCTCCTTTGGAAAGGTAACACCTCACATTATTTTTTTTCTTCTTTCCAGCTCTTGTTAGTATGTCTTTATGTGAAATTTGATTCTATATGGTTTCATTTTCTATTTCTAGGTACTGTTTCAAAATATCCAGGCTACTTACACAGCAGACTCTGATATTGCTGTTTCATACGTGCTAACACCAAGTGTGACTGCTAAATCTTCTGATCGAGTAGCACTCTACCGAGTAGGCTTTGGGTCACCGCAGGATTACCTCTGTTATGAATGGGCACCGACACCAAGCAAAGATCACACAACAAATCAGCTGCCCATTACAGTAGTCTTCAAAGGTTAGTCTTTACAGTTTATAATAGCTCTACATTGGGTTTACATGATTTTACTGTTGTAATGTGATACATAAATCACCTTTTTTTTAATGTTCTTCTGATTTCTTGTCCATTGTTTCAACAGCAAATTCTTTGCCAAAGGATGCTGGTGAATTTTTCCAGTTCTGCTATGTCACACATGAGGGTCAGATTGTGGGTGTGTCCACCCCTTTCCAACTTCACCCTGTGGGGTCCCTGGGGGTAAACAACGTGTGTGGTGTGGATGATGGCGAAGATGGAATGGTGGTGGTGTGCTCTAACGAGAGTGTTCTACATGACAAAATCAATATGGTAGGTGACTGGTGCCATTCTTTGAAAACTATTGTTCTTAACCTATTGAGGACAGGTGTCATGACAAATGTGACGGCACCAATTAGGCCTAAAAGATGAGTATCAACATTGGGATCTCTTGTGGTGGATTTATGGAAAAATATTCTTTAGGCTAGCCTGTAATGCCTAGGTGGAGGAGAGAGTATTTCCTTTGTCCATCTAATTTTTAGCCTATGCTGCCTGTCCTGACAGTTAGGTTGATAGGGGCCCCATCCACAATTGGTTAAGCTGTCAGGGCCCCCAAAAAATATATTAATTAATTTGAAATACATTATCTGTATTTTGTAGTAATGGTATATGAATATACTTATTTCCAGTTGTCAAAAGAAAAGGACAAGTTACTTGGAGAATTCTCAAGCACACGTGAAATTCTGGAGCAGAAAGAAAAGTTGTTGGAAGACAAGACTCAACAGCTCACCATGTGTCAACACCATCTGCAGGTCAGGATGGAAGATCATGTCATCACAAAATTCTTTTCCTTGTCATATATTTTTGGAGTATGAAGGCACTCATCACCACAAACATTGCTTAGCTCTGTCTACATTTTGAATACACAGGCCTTGGAGACAAAGATGAAGAAGGAATCAAGTGAAAAGTGTGAGCTCATGGGTCGTGTGGGTCAGGTGGTGGAGGAGAAGGGCCACCTAGAGGACAGAGTCAAAACGCTGGACCGATCTTTGGCCGCTGCCACAGCCAAGTCAGAAGAATTGGAGCAAAAACTGCAGACTGTATGTTTATATCTGTTTTTATGTATTTTGTTTCTGGTGCAGATTTAAAAGTTTAGTAAATGGCTTAGATTCTTATTGATTATCAATCTTTCTCTTTTCCAGATTACCACAGAGAGGAACAAGATCCAGGATGAGTTATTGCAGATTCGTAAACAAAAGGAGCAGTTAGACCTTGCACTCCAGGAAGTGAAGCAGGAGTTTGCAAGCTATTCTCAGGTAGACATCTCATGTGTTGGTAGATATTTTTCTGGTGCTATTACCATGTGCCTTCTATCTCTCTCTTTATACTTTTTAATGCATATTCTTTTCCATAGACAACCAAAGGGGAGCTGGAGAAGCTGCGTGAAGACCGGGATTCTATGGCGAAAGAACTGGAATTTTGGACTTCTTCCGCAGCCTCTGACAAAACAGAGAAGAATTCACTGGCCCTTAAATGTTCAACTGTAAGTTTAAGATACTATATTCCTAGTCCCTCTACCCAAAGACATGAAACAATCATTAGGCAGTCGGTAATAGTTCCAATTCTGAAATTATTTCATTTTCATTTTTGCAGATCAAAGAAGAACTTATCTTAAAGTCAGAAGAGATTGAAAAGGCCAAGAAAACTAATGAAGAGCTGGAAGCCAAGCTTACTGAGGTTGTTTTAGAGCTGGTAAGTTTTTGACAATTTCTAGACCCAAATTTTTTATGATCGTTATTAGACAGAGTATCTATGAAACTTCTTATACAATTTTATTTTTATTTTGCTTATCTTTAGACACAGTTAAAAGATAACTTAAAGGCTACTGAGGAGAAGCTGGAGGCTGCTGAAGAGGAGAAGAATATACAGAAGGAACGACAAGTGGTTATTTCACAGGACAATGAACAGCTGAAGGTTACCATTTCACAGTTGAAGGAGAGGATTGAAAATGCTGAGCAACTGGAGAGTGCTGAGGCAAGTTTTCTCATTTCTCAATTTATATAGGGTTTTCCTACCTCATGTGAAAAAGATGGTAGAATGCAGTAACGCATTTAATATAGAAATACAAATTTTACCTCCCTGACCAAGTCTCGGTCAGGGAGGTAAAATTTGTATTCCTACCTCATGTTTTGCCTCAAAAGCCAAATATTAATTGTTGACAGGCTTGGGGGCTACAAACACATTTTATTTGACTAGTGTAAATACACATAAGATTAAGACATATAGTTTTGCTGATTTCTTTGTAACTGAAGCACAGTTTTCCTGTTTGAAAATATAGACAAATCTGATACAAAGAAAATCATTACAAAATATAGTTGATTCTATAACCAATTGTAAACGGGATAGATTTGCATGCTCATAGAAGTCATACTAGCACAGTGGCACATACCAGGAGCTGCACATGGTCAGGGTCACCTTCCTATTCTCAGTATGCCTGCACATACAGCATCACTGGTACTTAAAAGCAGGAGGGTGACATCTTTTTATAAGTTATCACTATTTAATGATAGTACTTGTTGGAGGCAATGGGTGGGCGCCTTTCAAGGCTTTCTTTCCTGCTGGTGCTAGGAGAGTTGCATGTATATTTGGGTCTTTAACCCATTCGCACCGGTTGACGTCCTATCATGTGATCAGAAAATATCCCCAGTTTTGGGTGATGTCTTGAAACGTGTTTTATTACCTAGTTCCAGGCAGGGCAGTTGTGGTATGCTGTGATGTCATGAATATATTGCTAGATTGTTCTTAGATATAACTTTTTTTCATAATTTCTTAGTCTCTGTTACTTTAGTTTAGGTGTTTGAATGTCATAAAATGTCATAAAAGAATGACATCATTTCTGCTGCTGATCAGTTGAATAAAAGGATCTGAGTCAAAAAAAAAAAAAAAAAAAAAAAAAAAAATTGCTAAAGTAATACTATTTCTAATTTGTCTATTACCTGTGATGTCAAATCACCTCGCATCACGAGGTACGTGTTCATACATGTATGTACATATATGGTTGTTTATATTGTTCTTTTCATTTTGGAAAAAAAAAGTAAAAATCATCTATTTTGATACCAAAAGAATGCTGCCACTTTCCATTGATATTGTCACATAGAAATGAATAATATAGGCAAAGTTCAATAAAGTAACACTAGAAAAATATTGCTGCAACATGTTTTCAGCTAAAATATCTCCTCTGAACATGGCAATAGTTTTTCATGCCTTTACATTGTAGAAGCAATCATGCAAACAATAAGAATAAGGTGCATGAAAAATGCTCTGAGACATTCATCACAGCTTCTTGCAGCAGGAAAACACCTCAGAACGAAGTGTTACACTTGAAATCTTCCCTAAGGAAGCGGGAAAAGGCAAAAATATGTCCCATCGTGAGTGGGGTTAGAATAGATTTATTTTGGTGACTATTATGGCAATTATAGTAATTATAATTTCAATTAATAACTAAACAACATCATGTAAGTCATGACACCCGTAAATTGAAAAACAATTTAGGCACCTAAGAAATCAAAGGTAATATGTCTCTGCAAATGATACTTCTCAAAGTTATTGTATTTACGTTTTCTTCAAAGTGACTTAAAAAAGTATGTACAATTTGAATCAAATGTTAAATTCTTAATTAGAGTGCATTTTGCTTGATAATCTGTTCAGTGAAGTCTTGTATACTGTTCTTTAATTAAATTGCAAGAGTGATCAGTACTTTTCCGTAAATCTACTTTTAGGGTTTGTAGACTAAAAGGGTATTCACTTATATTATGTATTAGATGGTGATATATTTTTCACCAATAATTCATGAAGTCTGTTTAGATCATGGAGCAGGAAAAAACAATTGGCATGACTACAAGTCGATCTCTCTCTCCCTCTCTCTGGTGTTGGTTTGTGTGTGTCTTTGTGTCTTTCAGCCATAGTTCTTTTAAAACTTCTATTAACATAATATATCCCTCCTCTCTCAGGATAGCGAGCAGTGCCGAAGAAGAGAAGCAGCTGAAAGAATTGCCAGTGACCTCAGCAGCAGGTTACAAACAGCCAAGGCAGAATATCAGTCACTTGCCTTCACCAATCTGCGGCTTGTAAAGAAAATCAAGAAACTTCGCCAGTCTCTGAATCCTGACAATGATGTCACTGTAAGTCCTTCTTATGTAGGTTACATGATATGGGCTGCTGTAGAAAATAATGCATTTATTTATTGCTCCTCCTTGAATCCTATATTTGTCAACATCTGCCTTTAACCCTATGACGACAGTGCGTCACACCCATGTGACACAGCTAAATTCCCAATGCCGGGGCGTCATGCCATTGTGACGTTTCCAATGCAATATTGCAATAGCCCGGGGTAGGGGTTTTCACTTATCGCCGTGCCCCATCAGGAAAGGGTTAATGTTCTGGTGAAATTAATGAGTAACATTTTATTGTTCAGTTGTAAGTATTGATGTTGAAATCTCATGTGTTACTCTAGCAGGCATCTTGACTATATGGTAATTTGCAGTTTTTCAGAATAATTTCACATTGTGCAGTACACTTGCCTTCTTTTTGGTGATTGGGGGTTGGGAATGGGATCCAAGTGTCAGTCACATTACCTTTGTGTTGCCATTGTATGTTTTTTAATGTTATCACTCAATGTTTCATCTTATTGATATTTGCTTTTATTTTTTATTTATTTACTCTTTTCAATTTTTTTTTATTAATAAATTATTTCTTTTGTATGAAGTAAAATGAGCACCATCTTCAAAGATGTAAAACAATTTTTTTTTGTATTAACCCATTTAGTACAGGTGTCATGACATACAAGTCGGCACCGATTAGGCCTAAAAGACGTGAGTCAATGCGTACAAGACGCGACATCGAGATCTGCTCACAGTTGAAGCGCGCACACAGTCATAGAGTGTTATGGTTGTAACGGCGCTAGCTGTAGAGCTACAGTGTTCCAAAGTCAGCCTAAACCCTCATTTTATGATGGATTTATGGAAAATTAATGTTTGAGCTAGTCTGCGCTACCCGGAGGGCTGAGAAAACCCTTCCCCCGTCCCTCTAATTATTGGCCGGTGTCGCTAGTGTCGTTGACCACCCGCCCTGACGACCAGTTCGGACGTTAGGCGCCCCGTCCGCAATGGGTTAATGTGTAAACAATTTGGTGGTTATGCCTCTGCCTGGACGTTTCACCAATGTATTTCGAAATCTGAGGCTGCTGAGTTGGTGACCAGCCACTACACATCTGATGTGGCAGGAAGACCAGCAAAGCCATGACATGAATGTCACATCCTTCATCTCAAGGGGTTAACCCCTTCAACATGAGGACGCGTATACTGCGTCCTCGCAGCGCTCGCGTCAAACCCGAGGAC
Source organism: Penaeus japonicus (assembly GCA_017312705.2). Taxonomy (NCBI): domain Eukaryota; kingdom Metazoa; phylum Arthropoda; class Malacostraca; order Decapoda; family Penaeidae; genus Penaeus; species Penaeus japonicus. Next base: position 31,326 of record BOPN01006517.1, read on the forward strand.
GCGCATACTGCGTCCTGGCTGAGTTCTGGTGGAATTGAGTTTTCTTTCTTCCGGATACTGTACGAGATCTTTCAGAATGGAGGTTGGATATGATACGATATATTACTTGACTTTCATTATTATTAATTTATTACATAAGAGTGGGATTCGCTTATACCAGGGGAGGCATTGATGGGCCCTGCTAGCAATCATTTTATTATTTATTTATGGAACATTATGTAAATATATTAAACACATTATGATTAGTTTACCATACTATTTCAATCGTTTTCTTTGGTCATCCGAATGAGGCCTCCCACCAAGGTCACTCTTTCCATCTTCCTCCCAACCCATGTAAATAACTTGTCACATGCATATGGGGGAAGAGGTTAACCATGCATATTTTGATATATAACACAAGATGATTATGTTGAGGTTTTGGCTTTAAACTTGTAGAGGTTTTGGCTTAAAACTTGTCATATTCAGTAGCGACGTTTAAAATTTGGCGCGCGCCGGCAGCTCAGATACGGCGTGAGGGGCGTTTTCTACTGCCCATAGTCAAGGGGTTAAGCAGGTAGATGTAGAGATGAAAGAATCCTAGTGTTAGGAGTGTTCATTATTTTTCTAACCATAACCTTTTCTTGACAACATCCAAGCTACAGATATACTTACATCTTTCAGAAGATGTCAGCCATGACAGAATCGGTGTCCTCTCAAGGCAGCTCATGGCTCCAGGTCAGAGATGGTGAAGATTGCAGTGATGACATGAAGGATTTAGAAGTGTCAGATAGACCCACAGACCAAGATGTTGCTAGCATGTTACAGTCATGCTCATCAGCATTAACATCATGCACAAGTTGCTCTCAGTCCACCCAGCAGTTAAGTGAGACCATGCACCGTAAAATGGAGGACATTGTGGTGAGGCTCACCTCTCAGATTGAGTCTCTGAAATCCCAGCTGGAAGCCCGTCAGCCTGAAACCATGGCATGCAACAGAGACACAACCTCTGGCTTGGAGCAGCAGTTGGAATCTCAGCAGCCTAAAGAGGAACTCCAACAGAAAGAGGAGGAAGCAGCACAAGAGGAGGAAGCTGAGCAAGTAGAAGAACCTCTGGAAACACAGTCTGTTCTGCAGGAAGAGGAATCCATTGAGCAACAAGAACAGTTCCAAAGCAGCCAGAGGTCATCCATAGAAAG
>BOPN01006517.1:37500-45000 GCA_017312705.2 Penaeus japonicus
CCCATTCACACACATGGTCCTTATTAGTCCTTCTGTATTTATGATCACAAATAAACTGAACCTAATAACCTAATGTTTCTCTTTCATTTTACCTGTTAAATTATTTTTATCCTATTGACTCTGTCCACTCTTTTCTATTTATACATAGATGGTTTCACAATCCTTACTCACTGACTGATGAGTCAATAAATATGTTCTCACCTGTTTACCTCATTCCTTGAATTATCAATTGACAAAATATCTACTATTATGCTTACCAATTATATTACTCTGATGATTAGTATTGTACTTAAAACATTAAAACATTGGTAACAATCATATGAAAAACATGAAAATTGACTTTGTGATACGACATTTGATGAGCCATCTATGTGGAAAAAAAAGAAAGATGAATAGATAAAAATACCACAGTGGACCCACATGTATTCATGCACTTGTGTGAGAGAGACAGACGGACAGAGTGTGTGAGTGTGCGCAAGTGAAAGAGAGAGAGAGTGAGACTGTGTGTGTATGTGGGTGTGGGTGTGTATGTGTGCATAAATCTTTTGAAGAAAAAGGTTTAGCACTGAAAAAAAGAGAAAGATTATAAACGTGTTCTTGCAGCCTTACAGACTAGCAAATGAACTCTCATCTGCATCTTTTCCTATATGCAGTTATTTGCAAATGAATATGATTAACCCTCTCTGGACGGGTGGTACCCTACTGTACTGCGCATTCTAGACCCGTTCGCTGGGGACGCCATATGGCATCGTTTATTTAACTGATTTAGGCCTATGCGTTCGAGAGCCCCGGCATTGTGACATGCAAGGCTGGAATGCCCCCGTCATGAATGGGTTAAAATTATTAAAATCTAGTAAGGGATAGTGGAATGTTGCATAAAGCTCTTGTTTCTCTTTCAAATTCTGTATGGTTCAAATACGAGACTACAGTACATAATAATAACTTTTTAGAAATTTCATATTATTGCTTGCAAGGGGATGAATACTTAGTAATTTTGAGAATTCAAAAAAGCAATATATCCCAAGGGGATAATGCCATCGAGAGCACAAACAGCATATAGCAAAAGTAGGGCTTTGAGGACTTGTAACTTGGTTCCTCTGCACAGGTACCAGCATTGCCAGATATTCCTGTCAAGAGAGTGCATGACTGCGATTACAAGATCAACCCTACTTCCTTCTCCATTCAGCTAGATGTCATCACAAGCGTGTATTGAGGAAGCTCTCCTTGCAGACATACAAAGCCTTGGATGATAGCCTTGGTCCTAGAAGTCATTATACCAAAGGAATTTGCCTCACTTCTATATGCATCAAAAAATGCCATTAGGGTGTTAGTGACCTTGACAGGGTATATATATTGTTACAAGTTTGGTACTAATGCCACTTGCATGCACATCAGACAAGTTTTATTTTGGAGCAATGGAGTGGCACAAGACATAGACATGGCCTTTCACACTCTCTTTCACACTAGTATCACACTAGAATTTTATTTGTTAGCCAGATGGCACCTATGAGGTTCATGTGCCATACGACAGGCTTTCTCAATATAGTAAATGAATAAAAATGTAGTATATGTTCCATACCAGCTCATTAATTTCTTTACACTTCTTCTGACAGAAATATTAGTTTTATAATCAGAAAAAACTACCTTTCTTTCTATAATTTACTTTCATAAATAAATGCAAAAAAATAACCATCTCCCTACCCCAAAAAAGAAACAAAGAAATGGGGAATAGAAAGGTGACCTGAGCTTACAGCTGTGAGTGCCACAGCATGAAGTAGCCATACTGGCACAGGGGCACATGGCAACTACTGTACATAGTCTAGTCACTGTCCTCTTCGTATTTTACCACTACATATTGCACCACCAGAGGTAGGCTTCTTGCTGTGTGTCATCACTCTCTAAAGCTAGTGCTGGGTAGAAACTGTGGATGGGTATCCTTCAAGGTTTTCTTTCCTGATGGTGTCAGGAGAAACTGGAGCCACCTATTTTGGCTTATATTATTGAAATTATAGTATTTATAATTATAATCCCCATTACCAGTCACTAAATATAATTATTACTCTCAGTGTATAAAAAAGTAAAGAAAAAATATTCACCCACTTCAACAAGTTTCCATCAGGGACGTCAGAAAAAAAAAAAAAACTTACTGTCTGCACCAGTATCAAAAGAATATATAAGATCTTTTCTCCTGCATACAAAACCTGAAATATTGGCTACATAAAATCTGTACATAAAAACAATATCAAACAAAAAAATATGAAACTATGTTTAACAAGTAATATGTGTCATCCAGACTACAATTTTTAACCTTTCGTTGTTTATATTAACACTGAATGATTTTGCTGCCTGATGCAAATTTTGATCTCTGAATCTTGGCTTGATGTGCTTCATTCGGAATTTTCTCTCAAAAAGCCTTTTGATTGTGTTATTTATTCACCATTATACTGATACCTCAAATTCATTCAACAGGACCTGAATATGATAAAATATACATAAACCAGTGAGAGAAGTAGCATTGTATTGGTTATGGTAAATATTTTAGTGTTTCTATGAAGGAAATACCCTGATGCTAAACGTTGCCTTCACATGATGATACATATGATGAAATTGATACCAAGTTCTTATTTTTTGTGAACTTCCTTTCAGTCATCACCCTTCCTTTCTTCTCATTCCCTTCTCCCCTGCTTTCCCCTTAACCTTTTTCTCTCCTCTTCCTTCCTATGAATACCCAATGCATTTAGTAGTGATTGTAACAAGGAACTAAATGTGTTAGTTATGGAATTACTCTAGGACCAACATCAAACATTTCAAGGCCCCCTAAAATATTCAAAAACACTTGATAAGTACACTTCGCCAACAGAAAATCTGATAGAACAGCAACTCATTTCAGGACACACAACCCTAAAAGAAATGTGGAATGAGATGTGCTTTTTCAGTCTCATACTCAAATATTGTATAACCTACATATACACTTTATGTGGTGCAGATGCAGATGTAGTTGCAGATGTAAATCTACCTGCAAGTGGATGCTTATATGGATGGTTTACTTATCACAAGCACAGATGGGGATGCAATGTTAAAATATTGCAGATGATCCGAAGGCAGATATGGATATCTGATACCTCTTTCGTGCATAGTGTTTATTCATAGTGTTTATTCATAAACAATATATTGAACTTAAACAAACTCAAATTTATTACCTCTTGTGCTTTGATGGGCTCATTTGTTTGTTTTGCTTGCAATTGCTTAAAAAAAAAAGACGCCTTTATATTATCTTCGCTTTTAACTGACAGTTTGTTTGGGTTTGGCCAAAACTCACAAACAGAGCATTTAGAGAAAAACAAAATATTACAAAACATCTTTATAGATATCTAAATATATATGTATTGACCATAGATTCATGCATTTTTTGGTCTGTATTACTATAAAGCAATGGATATTAAAGAAACAATATGCTTTAAATTTTTTACATCTTTATTCTACAGTATTTACAAATAAAGTATGCTTATTTTCCAATGGAGAAGAAAAAATGAATACCCAATATTGAAAGACTAATCAAAAATGACCATTGCCGGATGAAGGCTGTGGGATCCTATCGGGTCCCATCTCCACTTCTAGGTCAAAATAACTCATCTTGTCATAAGTATAGTACTCAGTGTTTGGATAATTTCCACTCTTGCTTGCTCCAGGGCCAACGGCTGAAACAGACACAATGGATGAGTACTCTGTAGGGAAAGCTCAAAAGATTTTCAAATATACTATCAGAAAAGCAAGACAAAGAATATAAAACTCATCAACATTAAGTTGCAAGTATGAACACATTTATTAAATTTTGAACATGTATTATCAGAGGGAACATAAATGCAAGCTAAACTAATTTTTCTTGTATGCTGACAAAGATGCACTTTGCTGGTTGGTGAGGAAGAGGAAGAAGAGGAAGAGGAAGAGGAAGAGGAAGAGGAAGAGGAGGAGGAGGAGGAGAAGAAGGTGATCACAGGCATATAGACAAATCTCAACTCACGTTCGGCTGGGGCACTGGGTGTGGCACTTGATACATAGGCAGGAATACTGGGACCAGTTGGTTTGGCAGGCGCAGGTGGTGGCGGCGGGGGGGCAGTAGCTTGTTTCGCAGCTGGGGCTGCTGCTTTGGTCGCTGGGGCCTTGGGTGCTTTTGGGGCTGCTTTTGGAGGCTGGGGTGGTTTCGTGCAGAATCCCCGGATGCTTGGGCTCAGCAGGATGCCCTCACTCTGCTTAAAGATGAAAATGAAGTGTCAGTTAGGATCAATACAAAGTAGTATTATGCAAGTATCATAGTTTCAATGTCTCATCCCAACTAAAATGCATATTGGGATTAAACTAAGAGAAGATAAAGAAGAAGAAAAAAGGGGAAAAGAAAAAGGTAAAAATATGTCTATGCAAAATACCATTAAATAAAAAAGTTTTTAACAAGGAAACTTTGTTCTAAAGTCAACATATTCTTAAACCAAATCTTGATTGTTTGATCTAAAATAAAATTCTGCAACTTGTTGAACACCATTATTGTCATTTGTAATATCTATTCTCATTTGCACTTACATAATATAAAGTAATACAAGAAATATTACTCCACAATCTGTTTTGTCATCTATACCTATATATAAAAGTAAGTATCAAGAAACATAAATAATATATATGTGTATGAGAGAGAGAGAGAGAGAGAGAGAGAGAGAGAGAGAGAGATAGAGAGAGAGAGAGAGAGAGAGAGAGAGAGAGAGAGAGAGAGAGAGAGAGAGAGAGAGAGAGAGAGAGAGACAGAGAGAGAGACGAGAGAGAGTAGAGAAAATGAAAAGACAGAGAGAGAGAGCAAGAGAGAGTAGAGAAAAAGAAAAAAAACAGAGAGCGAGAGAGAGTCGAGAAAAAGAAAAGACAGAGAGAGAGCGAGAGCGAGAGAGAGGAGAGAAAAAGAGAGAGAGAGAGAGAGAGAGAGAGAGTGTGTGTGTGTGTGTGTGTGTGTGTGTGTGTGTATACACACACACACACACACACACACACACACACACACACACACACACACATATATATATACCACCCTTGTATCACTATTGCTACACTGCTAATAATGGCTGGTTATGCATTGCCAAATGCATAACCAGTCCAAGTTCTTTCTTATTTACAATATGTGGAGGAGGTTTGTTGGCCTTTTCTAGGGCACTTCATGCAGTTCAATTATGAACAATTACCATAAAGTAAGTAAATGCAGTAAATGTTCAGAATAATGACACACTGCTATATAACATGATATTGGAATTGATGTATTCCTCTTACCCTCTACTATTTAGATTGACTTACCTAACTGTACTTGAGATTAACAGATGCTTGGAGCCAGGGGGGCTTTGACCCCCCCTAATTGTAGTAATTTGTGCTAATTACCCTAAGTTATTGTAGTTGTGGTACAAAAATATGCATCATTGGTGACTGAGTATGAACTGCATGGCTGTTTACATACACTGCTGTCAGGGACAGCAGCACAAAGTGATCTGCTATCCTGCTATCAGGACCATGATTGTAGGTTACAGGGTTCGAACCGTGGGTCATACTCATTATATCTAAATAGTGAGAGGAATTCACTGATACCAGACTCATAGTAATTAGTGATGCAGCACAGTTCTGAATATTTACCGTAAATGCAACAATTTGGTATTACTGGATAAAGACAAAAACAAACGTAGCGAAAAACTAACAGCATGATGTAGTTTTAATTATGACATGACACCATAAAACTCTTTTCTTCTAGTAACATAAAATGAGCAAGATATGTTATTTTGACAATATTTAAAAAATGAGACAAGGGAGATGTTTCCATTGCAATGACAAACCTATAACTGAAAAATGTTGACTCTGCGCATGTGCTGACCTCGCCTGAAGAAATGCAAAAATTATCGCTAATGGGCACTAGTCTCACATGACAATAGCACCAATAAGGAAGCAACTGATCTCACTGACAAATTTATTGACCAATCACAGGATTGAATGTTGAGTATGGGTCCTCGTTCAAATTTCAAAATCAGAATCGAGACGGCTACCGAGTGCATAGGTTGCAGATACATGCTTTATTAAATTATTCTAAAGATAATGGTTCAGGACTTAAACTCTTACGGGACGATGCACAACCTGGCCCCTCCCACACCTCTAATTATGGTAAGAAATGTGTACATCCATTTTAAAAATGTACCTGTTACATAGTGGTTTGAAAAGGGGGGGAGTCCAGGGGGGGGGGAGGAAGCCCCGTCTTGGCTAGGGCAAAAACAAAAACTAGGTTAGGTTAGGTTAGGTCATCATTGGGTTTTATTATGTATGAATATGGTGAAAACTGTTCGTAGCAGATATGTATCTACTACAAAGTGGCTTGAAAAAGGGGGGGGGGGTCAGGGGGAGGGCCCTAGGGTAGGGCTAACCTAAAAATCTTGGCTGGTAGGTTAGGTTTTGATACCAAAAAACTTGTTAATTAAATCTCCTGCCAGAGATCGTTAAGTGCCGTGTCGATGATGGGCATGGGAGTGAAACTCGTGAACAAAAGGTTTTCAGTGGAAAGGAATATCATAAATGTGCAAAACACAATGAAAACTACCTGAGAAATATCTCGTACCCAGAACGTTCGTCGTGTCTTTATCCAAATTTACCAAACAAACCACGGACAAATTCATGAGACGACATGAAAATCGGAAAACAAGAACTAAACAGGAGAGTATGAAGGAACCAGGAAACAACCAAAACTTCTAAGAATACTAGACCTTGGTAGAAACAACAATCTATGCTGTTCTAGAATTCCTAACAGATATCTGCAATATAACCTTAATGCTGTAAAAGTCCAAAAAATCGCCCTAATAATTAGAATACACTTCTATACTTACGAGAGAAAGCAAAAATCTGGGGAGGAAAATCTGACTTTCTTCAGAAAAAACAAACTCTACCCCCCGAAAATGCTTCACATTAACCCTACTCAAACATATCTAGCTCCCTCGCCCGTGCAGCGCTAAGTATCTTTACCTTGAGAGAGTGCAGGAGTCTAGGAACGACCGACATTTTCCTCGCTTCGAGATGCTCCCTCTCCGGCGCCCGAGAGTCGACTGGCAAGAGCGAATCTCTCAACCCGAAACTTCTGGCTTCGAAGATGGGATTTTTCGGAATTTGAATTAAAAAGGAGGCTAATGGATTTTCTAAATTGTTTTTTTTGTCTGTGAGAAGAAGTAATTAGATTATTTTTTTCTATGATCAAAGTATAAGGGTACTTATACTACAGGTGAACACGTTATATCTCACGATTTATTAGTCTAATTCGCACAACAGTATGAAGGTGTTTGTATTAACATACTTTCTTCTCGGTATTTCTTAAATAATTCAAGGGGATTATCTAACGGCCATGGAGCAGTACAGACTGAATCTCTTCAAAATGGAATCATTAATGAGTAAGCTGAAAAATATATATGCTTTTCGCGAGCATGAATTTTCTTTAATTATGAT
>BOPN01006517.1:50000-57500 GCA_017312705.2 Penaeus japonicus
AGTTCATCAACCTCACCTAGAATGTGTCTGGAAAAGTGTGGGTACCAGGTGTTGCAGTAGATAAGAAAGAAGAATAGTCATTTCTAGCAATATGATACATAATTTACACCAATAAAAATCTCCCAGTAATAACGGAGTCAAGGGAAAGCGGGTTATAGGATGAAGCAAGCTGTTTTCAAGCGACTAAACATTCAGTGTTTACCTTTTCTCCACAAAGCTGCAAAAACTTCAATATAATACAGACTAAACATGGGCTAAAACTCCCCAAAAGAAGAAAGAAGAAAAATAACTTCAGTATAGAATCAGGGAATATTGACTACAGATGGTCTAAAACCTTCAAAAGGAAGAAAGAAGAAGAAGAAAACATCAATGGTACAAAGTCAATGCCAAATATATCAGCGATCTCCCCAGGGTATGATATGTTGCAGATTATAGAGATAAATTTCTTGAACAATATAACGAAAAACACCCCTTGCCAGAATGTCCAAAAAGGATTTCAAGTATAAGAAAATACAACTCATAGAAATTATTACATAATCTCCACAAACGGATCAAAGATAGAAGACCCAGACTCAACCCCACAACAATTTATATGCAAAACTCTAAATTAACAACAATATGGAAACTTCCCCATAACACCCAAATCACCCATGCAAAATTATTAGCAATCAAACAAGGTTTTAAATACTCACATAGTAATCTTAACCGACCCACAATCAGCTTTACAATTGATTCAGAACCAAAAGCCAGAAAATTATAAACAAATTACTTATGGAAATACAAAACATATTAGACTCATTAACAAATAATATTCTTAAAAGAATACAACAATGGATTCCATCACATAGAAACATAAAGGGAAATGAAATGCCTGACCTAGCTGCTAAGAAAAACACACAGACACTAAATAATCCTACAGCCATATCAAAAGAATCCAAGAAATACCACAAAAGAAATTAAAACAAAACATTTTAAACAAGGGCAAAAAAATAGATGCAAAAAATCTGCATAAAAGACAACAGCTCACAAGATTGGTCAAGATAAGAAATCTGGAAATTAGACACATATATCAAAACCCAAGACAAGACATACAGGACTGGAACAACAGTTACACATCATGAAAATTGTTGTTGCAAAAACAAAGAATAGAACATTGAACATATGATACTACATTCCTCAAGATTCTACACAGTGAAATTGAAACAAGCCTCAATAGCATAAAAACTAGTAGAAATCATATATGAAACCAGAAGAACATAATTTGAAGATCCAGGGTGTATACACATCCACAATTTAATTCCCTATAGATATAAAGAATAATAATTTCAATGGTTAGCTAGATTGGCTTTGTAAAGTTGAATGTCTCTGAAATGAAATTATTTGTATCTCTTGCAGTGATATCAAAGGTAAAAATCAGTCTAACTCTTACAGATGTCTAAGGGCCAAGCATTATCACAGATCACAGCGAGGTTGAGCTTGATTTGATAGAACACAGTCAGTATAATTACAATTATAATGTCCAACTAAAAGCCATTGTGGGTAAACTATAATCAGTAAGATTTGCCTTATTTCCTTAAATTCACTTCTGTTTTAAATTCTAAATGTGCTCTGTTATCAATATGTTATGAATATTGTAACAAGACACATTGCCATCATTTATATAAAATTTTAAGTGTGACTATTAAGGGTATGATCGGATTAAGAATTGTTTGAAACAAAAAGAATCAAAGTTTATATTGAATTATATACTTTCAAAGATTACTGGTTACCATTATTGAAAGGTATAAGTTATCGTTGTTGCAGGCAGATCCATTATATTTATATATTATAGTTTGTTTTTTGCATATTAGATGCAGAGATGATTGATATGCCTTGACCAAGATAAACTTAATGTTACAGATGCTATGACCAGCAGAACCAGTGGAGATGAAATTTCCTTGCATCAAACCATTTAGCACAATGTCCAGAAGAGGAAGAAGAAAAAGTGAAGTATCAGATGGAATGTTTTAAAAGATAATAAAGAAAGAGAAAAAAATATTACCCAAGTCTTTTTGTTGCAAATATAAAAAAGGTATTTAAGTGTAATGTTCAGATATAAATGCATTTTGAAACTGCCTTTTTACTTTAAGATGTTACTTTTCCTTTATTAACCCATCCCCGACGGGGGAATTCTAGCCTTGAATGTCCAAATGCCGGGGCGTTCGAATTATTAGGCCTAAATCAATTGAATGGCTGGCACAATACTGTGCCGCCCGGCAACTGGGCTTTTGAATGCGCGGTACACATGCTGTACCACCCGTCCTGTGTGGGTTAAATCTTTGTCTTTTCTCTTTTATTTTGAATATCAAATCTATCATTATTTGTAAGTTATACTTTCCTTAGTTTAAAAAAATCAAGTGGAATTAGTTACACATTGGATAAAATGAAATGGATATTGATAATTGTTTATTCATAAACCTATAACAAATACAAGTGACCAAATATTTACAGATTTGCAAGCCTGGATTTTTCATACATGAGGTTCAACAACAAAAGTATTACATCAGTTTACGGTTACTAAAAAGAAGCAAAATGGGAGGAAGTGTGCTTCATATGTTGATTGAAGTGTCAGAACATTTCCAGGAAATCTTGAGGCTGGTAGGTCAAATAGGCTTATAAGCTTTGATTTCAGGAATGAAAAGGGTAAATATTTACAAGACACCTGCAGTGAATCAGGCAATTACTGTAGGCTTTGCATTAAAGCCAACATATATCCTGCCAAAACAGGCATTGGACTTATATGATAGTAAAGCCCCAGGGAGGTCTAAAAGCTCTGCTTTGTCAACATACACTGTGGAGGTTTGTTAGCCTGAGGGGACATTGCTACACCAATTGTTTGATTTCAGGTTTAGGTCATCAGTCTCAGATCATAGTAAGTTTCAAGTGGATTTGGATATAAACATGTAATCTAGTTATGAAGAAAGATGCACTATGGGTGTCTTGTAAACTTCTACCAAAAATGAATGAATGAATAAATCATAGAATCATAGTTGATATTATATATTTGAAATTATTTTGAATGTACAGAAACTTACAAAGAAACCAGAAGCCAGGAGCAATGATAATGCTAGGATAGAGAGGAGTGTAAATCTGAATGTATTTTAATTGCATATAGTCTGAAAATATGAAAATAGTGATTTACAAGAGAGAATAGAATGGAAATTAGTCATTAAGACTGAAAATGCAGATGAAGGAATGCGAGTAAGAACATACAAAGAAAAAATAATAGAGAGTATGTAAAATACCATGAGAGGTTAATAGAGATTGTAAAATATAAGTATATAAGTATGATGATGTATTTACAGTGTTATTTACAAAAATGATTAATGCAATGTACATTTACAGGCTGCAGCAGATGGTGTACTAGATTCATGGGGGATTGAGATGGTGCTTCAAAATGTCTCTCTATCTCTCCATGAAGATGATAACTTTCAGGGACACATGTTGTTTGGTCTTCACTCTCTCCTGCTTTTGTTAGCGAGGGTATGGAGAAATCTTGGTTGTTTTTTATTCTTCCCTTTTCTTCTCATTACTGTCACCATCACTATCACCATCACCATCATCATCATCATCATCATCATCATCATCATCATCATTATCATCATTATTATCATTATCATCATTGTAAAGAATAGATTATGAAAAATGTACTTGTGGTTTACCTGAGGATTAATATACGTTTCTTTTTGGGGCGAATGGCTGAAAAATATATTTATCAATACATAACATTTATATTTTCAGAAATTAGAAGAATTAGGGCATGAAATATATTCAGATGCCTGTGGCTGTGGCTGGGATACATCACAGTTACCAGAATCACAGCACAGCGACATCCACAGGTACACATCAGGCACAGTTGTCAGATGGGTTCAGGGAGAATGCTACGTGCTCTTGGCATCCACTGAGGCTGATGCAGAAATGTACCATGACACAGAGCAGGAAGGACAGGCAGATGAAGACCAAGAGGGAAAACATGAAGGAGGCAGAGACAGCATAGAAGACTCTTACACACAAGAATATGCTAGCAGTGAGAAGGATAGTGTTAATGACAACAGTCATCTTGATCAAGAGAGATGTGAGGATAGCCATTTCAAGGACCAGGAAGAGTCTATCTCTCCTAGTGCTTCTAGCTGCAAAAGCTTAAAGGAAAGGGAGGATTTGCCAAGTGGAGAAGAAAATGAGGAGAGTGAGGACTGCATGTGCTCCTCCTCGGCAATAAATGACACAAACAGTCTTGTAAAGATGACAAATTACAGAGTTGAGAGGAACAGTATCAGTGATGATGAGACTAATAAACAAAAACAGGTAGACTCACAGAATATACCTGATAATTGGTCAGGCTGCCAAGTTCATTCATGTAGTGTAAAGGAGAGTAATTACAAGAAGGACATGGTCAATAAAATGAGCTTTGAGACATTTAAAAGATCAGCAGACCACAAAATCTTAGAAGATGAATATGAAGGGCAAGGAAAGAATCACCTAGACATAGAAGAATCTGCAGAGATCTCCCATGAGGGGGAAGACTTCCAAAAAACTAACGTCATTAAACAGGAAGTAGAAAATCTAGAAGAGAGTATTTCTCCAAGCTCTGATGCTACAAATGATTTTTCAGAGGGAGTTGGTGATAACATTGATGATGAAGAACATGGTGGTGATATCAGAACAGAGGAAGATTTACCTTCACATGAAAACCAAAGATTCCCAATGCAGAAAACTAACAGCAGTAATGAGGAGGTTAGAAGTTACTTTGAAAATGAAAGTTTAGAAGATCATAGGGATAGCAGAATTTACAAAGGAGCAATAAGAAGAACTTCAGTTTCTCAGCAGGAAGAAAATGTTACAGAAAACAATGAGAAAGAAGGTGCTGAGGACATTGAGTTTGAGAAAAGAGATTATGTTGTATTCAGTGAAAGCAAAAGTGATAATGAAGCAATGAGTGACAATGAGATGAATGATGAAATGACAAGTGAGACAGCAATGAGTGAAGACGAAATGAGAGAGCCTGATCCCGACCACATGGATCACCTTCAAGAACAGTCTGAAGTCATTGGTCAGCAGGAGTCAAGCAGGGAGCCTGGCTTAAGGGAAGGCCTCTGTGAAGACAGCATTGATGGGGACAATAGCTGTACTCTCATCATCCATGAGGAGGAGACAGTTGAGGGCCTCTCCAGCCCACACCTCCAGAAGGATGGAGATTCACAGGAAAATATGAATAGCATTTTGGAGGATAGAACCAATAGGATACTGAATGACCATGAGGATGCACAGAGTTCAGATGCAGTTGATATTCCCTTTGGCTATTGTTCAGTGCTCAAGGATAAGAAGATGGAGATCTTTGGACTGCAGGACCAGACCAATTTGTGCAGTAGCAATACCTTGCAGATGCAGAAAAAGGAAACTAAAGGAAACTATGTGGATGAACAGCAGAATGAGTTTGAGGATGATGACGAGAGTGACGATGACTCCAGTTCTGTAACTTCCAGTAGTTCCTCCTCTTCCTCTTCCTCCTCTAGCTCTTCATCAAGTAGTGATGATGATGACAGGATTAGTTTCAAGCAAAGAGGTAAGTGATCTATTTGCATCATCCTAGATAAAAAATTAGTCATTCCCTTTAAAAAGCAAGATGCTATTCAATGTTATTATATAATATAGTATTGTAAATGTATTGGTTGTAATCAAAATGGATGTGTCTGTTCTGGATAGTACTTTACAGACAAGATGACATACCACCTTATGTTATAATACCAGTTTTTATATGTATACTTGTTTGTACTTGAAAACCTCTAAAAGTTTATTGTGGACAAGCCATAATTTGATGAAAATAGTATGTTATATATATATATGTTGATCCTGTTGCTAGAGTTCTTGGCATTATTAAATTTACTTCTTGAATCCTCCAGTGGAAAGAGCTGCCCAGGCTGCCAGAGACCAAGCTGCACGAGAAGCAGAGGCATCAGCTGCTGCTCTCATGTCTGCGCTGACAAACGATCATGTCCCAGACCAGAGTACAGAGATGCAAATCAAGGAACAGATGACTGAGACACCTGTACAACCTCAAGAGCTACCAGGTCAGACCAAGCCAGATAATGCAACAATAATAGAGCACATGGATTCAGACTCTGCAAGATCCTCTCCCTCAGAAGACCTAGGCCAACACAGTGAGGACACAGTGGCTGCCACAGCTGCTAACTCAGTCTCTCATGTATACGTAGATCCCCCTGCAGGCTCCCTCCCCTTGGCACACCACCTCCCCTGTCATGAGCCCCCTGACATGTCACACAGTGGGCGTGATCCAGCAGACCTTCAGGCGGCACAAGGCCTGGCTGACCTGCAGAGGGGTCAGAGCCTGAGTCTAAGTAACACCCCTTCAGGATCTGCATCCAGTTCCATGACTTTTATGGTCAATGAACTACAAGAGGTGAGTGGCATTGGTAGCATTGTAAAGTTTTTGAATCTCTTTTATCAGTCTGGTACTGTAAGTGGGTTGATTTGAGTGGAATTGCAATATGCATCTTTTAATGGAGGAAGATTAAGCAAAGATGGCTTTTAGATTTACCATTTTCTTCTCACTTGGTATATCACATTTTCAAGGTTACAGGTTTTATACCTGATTTCAGGGGCAGATCAGTAGAATGATGTGTATTCATTTGAAATTGTATAATATAACTCTGAAAAATATTGCAATAGTACAATTTTTTTTTATTAGTTTTCCATTATCACTTTATTCATGTATATAGGTAGAATCACATAGTAGAGCACATGAGAACAAAAAAAACTTATGTTAACAAACTTTCAGATCCCTATTGAAATCAGACGATCAGTTAGCGGCAAGGGTCTTGAATGTGTTGTATGTGGGAAGGTGTTCAATCGCAAGTTGAAATTAAAGCAGCATCATCGGACACATACAGGAGAGAGACCCTGGGGTTGCACCACTTGTGGAAAATCATTCATCACTTCAGCCTATCTGCAGAAGCATCGCTTGACCTGTCACACTCCAGCACACCAACAGCAGTTTTCTTGTTGTATGTAACCACTCAAGTGTTTTAGTAAAAGTCTTATATTATTATTATTATTGTTATTGTTATTATTATCATCATCATCATAGTTTTGTCATCTTTTTACAGAATCAAATTTTGTGTTTTAGATATATGGTTTAGTAAAAAATATCTATTGTAAGTTAAAAGAACAAAGAGATGTGTGCCACTCATAGGTCACTGTTTTGGATCATAGCACACTGAATGACATAAGAATATATCCTTGCTATGCTACATCAGTTGCTGTTGAATTTTAGTTTTTTTGCATGTGTGCGTGTGTGTGTGTGTGTGTGTGTGTGTGTGTGTGTGTGTGTGTGTGTGTATGTGTGTGTGTGCATGTGTATGTTTGTGTGTATCTCTGAGTAGGGTTTTGCTTGGATTTATAAATGTGACAGAAAATTAATTAGAGATGAGAGACATAGGCATA
>BOPN01006517.1:65000-67500 GCA_017312705.2 Penaeus japonicus
TTACCTTTAATAATACTGTATCATAATGACCTTACATAGGGGGAAAAAACAAAAAAGAGATTTCTGCTATCACAACAATTTTAATTTTCCTGTCACTTCATTTACAGCCTCTTCATCACCAAATATAGCCAAAACTGTGGTAGACCCTGCTGGTATTTGAGTCATGCCTGCATCCTGCACCAAATATGTTGGGAGATGAAGAGATTCAGCTTTCTTTTGCAATTCAATGAGCTCTTGGGAATTTTTACCTTTTACTGTTATCTTCCTTTCTCTGAAAGAGCATGGATAAAGAAAATGAGAAGAGGAAATATACATGAGAAAATATGTAACCCAATTCAGTAATTTATATATACATTCAATGAGGATGTGCTAGGATTGTACTTTACCCGAATTCTTCCCATTCTTCTGTACTTGCTTCATATTTTTCTTTATCTTCTTTCAGAACCCTATACAATCCCAATGCTGCATGTCCAACCTGTTAGAGGAAAATTAATATTACATTATTACAATATTACGACATATCAAGCAATATAAGAAAGAAAAAATTTCTGCTATGATAGAGTGATTATGAACAAAGAATATATTTTAGTTAAAATAATTATACTGCAAGGATAATCTCTCATCTTTATGCTGTACTGATCTCTGCTTGTTTCTCTGATCTTCTCGCCAGCAATAAAAAAAAATTATGCTTAATATTTCAATTGTAACTCTTTTTCTCTCTGGCAATTTCTACTTCTGCTATGAATATTTGATATTATTTCTTTCACTCTAAAGAAGTCTGTAATACAAATCTTTGTTATTTTTTTTTCTTATATAGGCAAATCAAATGTTTTACCACAGAAAAACATAATAATGAACTTTTTTTTTTTTTTTTTTTTTTTTACTAAAGCTTGGACATAAAACTGGAATCTCTAAACATTTAATATAAAGTGATTAATCCCAGGACCATTAGTATATTTAATTCTCTGTATCATTTATTGTCACTCATGTCTTTTCCATTCTGTTTTGCTTCTTATATAAGGCCAAACTTTTTCACTTACAAGCATTCACATACTACCTTTATTTCCCCTTACATAATTCTAGTGAAAATGAAACACTTACTTGAGCCGCTACCTTCCCAACACCCATTCCAAGCTCCATATTGACGACAAATACCATCTTGTAGTAAATGTCCTCCTCTTCTTCTTCATCTTCACAATCCTCCCAGTCCTCACTGTCATTAGAACCTAAAACACGATATATCATGATAAACCTAAATGCACTGATCTTAAACTTGTCATTATCAATTATAAAATGGTAATATTTCATCTATAATGGTAAATGAAATATCATGATAAACGTAAATGCACTGACCTTAAACTTGTCATTATCAATTATAAAATGGTAATATTTCATCTACAATGGTTATCAGTAAAGGAAAACACAATATTCCACCAACCATGTTCACTGCCCCCACACAAGGCTTCCATTTCTTCTGCTCCGAGCTCAGCTATCCATGACAACGCTGCCTCCACACTTTTATTTTTAGTGCACACCAATGCCTAGAAACAATTCATACATATACATATATACTTTTTTTATAGATAATAAACTAAAATAAAACAGCAAATTACAGGCTGAGTATTTCTTAATGATGATAAAAATGTCCTACAATTTCACTTATGACTATCAAATCAAAGGAGAAGACAGAAAGATTACACAAGAAACAGTTCAGACCATTTCCACACTGTCACTGTTCTCCTCTTAACCCATTGCTGACGGGGGATAGATTTACTTATCCAGGCTCCAGAATGGGTTTTATTTCTGAGCAAGGCAGCTTCAGCAACATACCTTGATTTTCCCAATCCCTTTTATTCACTCACTGCAGAGCTAGAGCCCTTTTTTTTTCGTGTGTGTGTGTGTGTGTGTGTGTGTGTGTGTGTGTGTGTGTGTGTGTGTGTGTGTGTGTGTGTGTGTGTGTGTGTGTGTGCATTTTACTGTATTTAGAGACTTATATCTGTCATATTGCAGGCTTTATCAATTCTGCAGCTGACTAAAATTGTAGGTCAGGGTTCATATCAACTAATTTTTTTTCTTTATACTCATGTGATAAAAGTATTGCTGTTTCAGGGGAGGATAAAAAGCAACTTTATTTTTTCGCATTTGTGTGCTGTCACGAACGAGCACAAAACTTATAACCATCTAAAATGAAGATAACATGAAGAGTTGAAGAGGAAGGAAATTTGTGCTTTTTTGACAGTGAGTGCCACCATAAAGGGCATTCCTACTGGCACAGGGGCACATTGTAGGCGATGGGCATGGTGTGAGTCACCTTCCTCCTCTCGTTCTGCCTGCACATCTTTCATTTGTGGTACTTTAGAGCAACAGGTTGGCAACTTGTTATGTGCCATTGCTCTACAGAGATAGTGCTTGCTAGAGACCATAGATGGGTGCCATTCAAGGCTCTCTCTCCTGCTGGTGCTAAAAGAAAGTGGTGCCATCTAGGTTTTGGATGTGAGTT
>BOPN01006518.1:7500-10000 GCA_017312705.2 Penaeus japonicus
TGTATCTTTCATTTTGTTCCAAAGATGGAAAAAAACATTGGGAATTTCAAATCAATTAACAAAGAGACAAAAAAAGAAAAAAGAAATGCTGTGATGACTTTTGTTTCAAAGTTAACGCTAATGCAAAAATGAAATGTCAACAAGTTGAAAATGTGTATCATCTTCAACCTTGTTTTAACGTTGAACGTTTAACGTTAGTGATTGGACGTTGAAATAATGTTACCCAGTCAACGGTTGAAGTATCAGCAGCAATCCAACGTTAATGTGTTGCATTTTCTGTTATGAAAAAAATGTTGATATCGCAAATATAAGCAAAGCAAGGAAATAAATAAATGTGCGCATTAACGTTGAATGGTTGTTGCCAGTCTTTTAACCATTGAAAATAAATTGCGATTTCAACTTTGCATCAACGTTGAAATACATTCAATCATTGGTGAAATGTATTGTATCTTCAACCTTGTCTCAATGTTGAACATCTAATATTAGCTCGCATAGTGGTGATCACTTTGTTAGAATCTTCAGGAACATGGACGTCCTTGAGTGATCCCATTATTTCATGATTAATAACTGAGGAAGAATAAGAAAAAGGCGACATGGTAACTAACCTAATTATTGGATATTTCGTTGTATAATGTATGAGACTGTGTTTAATTATCATCAAATATTAAGACATGATCTACCACTATTAGCAACATTGATAAAGATGATAGTAATTATCAGATTGTTGATGTTAATATTAAAATCATTTTCTTAATGATTTGTTATTAGTTTTACCTGTTTTCTACCATACAGTCCATATTGCAAGCTTTCCATTTCATTGGTACATGAAGCAATCCATAGAGGTTTCACAATACATGCTGCAACAACAAGTCCCAGCAAAAAGTGTACCAACGTATACTGAACACAAAGCGATGAGCAGCCTTAGTTTCAGGTTGAACTAAGGCACTCAATTTAACGCTTGCATTACCATACTCCCCGCCATATGCCGAATCTGCATGTAAACATAATTCGCTCGACTAGAATTGAATCCCATGATGTTTTTCCTTTGTATTGAAAAAAAAAGAAAAGAGAGAGAGAGAGAGAGAGAGAGAGAGAGAGAGAGAGAGAGAGAGAGAGAGAGAGAGAGAGAGAGAGAGAGAGAGAGAGAGAGAAACGTCAGCCGAAACTAGGAACTGCATCGAAAAGGCTTTTTAATCTTATTCATCTCTTCAGTGGCGCACTTTAGCAAAATGTTTACCAAAAAGAACTTGCAATGATTTCTTTTTCTATATAATTCAGAATAAAGAATACCAGTACACTCAGAAAATATGACTAAGGTTAGATAAGGGATAATGCTAGAATTAATTAAGAAAGAAATTAGTCTTTGGCAACAGAAAGCGATTTATGCTAATGAACGTTACTGGGAGTGGTTATTCGAGAGAGCAGCAACATTCATGCAGTAATATATTCATGGAAGTGCAACTCCCGCTCTCTATAAGATACCGGATATGATCATTCTAAGTTAGCAGCTCGTTATTTTCAATATATCATGTTCTATAGATATTCACTATTTCCAAACACACACACCCGCACATATATATGTATGTGTATATATATATATATATATATATATATATGCTCTATCACTGCATGAAGCTCTCCATAGTCAGCTGTCTACTAGATTCATATACTAGTCATCTCCTAAATCTTTTCCCATGAACATAAGCAGTTATCACCACCTAAGAAACCAGTTACAAGATATTTACAAAATCCCCCCATGAACCCTAAATTTAGAAGCAGAATAACCACAAAGCACACGCTAAATAAAGATGACACACCATATGAACGTCTATTTCTCCCCGGTCTGTAACATACAACTAACATATATAAAGCAGGTATAATGCAAGAATAAAGTGCATTACCGAGATATAATAAAGCGTCTCCCGAAATACAGATGTCACCAAAAACCTATAACATTATTTTTAATATTTTGTTGTGTAATCAATTGCGACTCTACGGACATGATCCCCACGTTTCACTATTGTTTATCATTTATTTATTAATTCATATCCAATTAAAGGATCACCGTCATTTTGTCTTGGTCCATTAAATCACTTAAGAAATATTTTAAAGTATTTGATTTACATACAATCAAACATGTGGTAAACCCCAATGAAGTGATATGAAAGAAAACTACATTAAAATTAAAGCTACATTCAGAATTAATAGAAAACGAAATATCAGTGTTCTTTAGGAAAAATATCTGTTCTGTATTTTACCGAGAGAGTAACAGCTCACATGGCACATTGCAAAGATAATAACGCCTATATGCAGTTCGACGGCTTAATATCGATTTCCACTGCCTCGCAAAATACAAAAATGGAGCAAAAACAGAGCGAATCGATAAACAATAAACAGCCTAATGAGAAATAAAAAATGTAATTCCAAATTGTGTATTTTTGCCCCGAGGATAAATGCACTTTACAGGCAATGGATGAAGCCCGAACACACCTATTCAGCA